>CATIWK010188930.1:0-11871 GCA_949634005.1 Mallotus japonicus
ACTCTCAATGGCGTTACACTTAGAATACATGTCCATTAGACAGTCGGAGACAAAAAGGTTAAAGATAAGTGCTATTTTGATGAGATAAGAATGAAGTGTCATGCCAAGCTTGAGATTTCTGCTGGTGACGCATTTTGAAATAAGGGATACGCTTAAATCCATAGGCATTGTGGCGTTGGTGTTCGAGTTGATAATTGCTTAGAAGATTAACAGAGGCACTAACAAGAGACATGGTCACAAAGGCTACTCAATTGGGTTAAGTGCTCATAGGCGTTGCGTTGCAATCTTCATGAGTCATGACTGACGAGTGACGAAAGATTTTAATTTTGTTGCCCTGCATTCTCCCACTTCGGGCTGGGCAAGAAAAGACCATTTTTCGAACCGAACCGATCCGATTTTTGGCCCAGTTTGGCAACCGAGATTTTAGGGTGTGTCGGTCCGATTTTGATTAAAGGGAATGGTCGGTTTTCGATTGGTAGTTCAGGGGAGACATTTCTCCATCTGAACCAACCGAATTTCCAAGATTATAGCTTGACATAAAATGATGTCGTTTTTTGTTAGGTTACTAATATAAAAGGAAAATTTGTTAGGTTACTAATATAAAAGGAAAAACTCATACCTAACCCTTACTTGCTCTATGTCGCCTCATCAGATAACACCCTCTCCTCTCCTCTCTCTCTCTCTCTAATCTTCTTCTTGTGCTGCTCTCTCTTGGATTTTTTTTTACCTTGAGAAATCGTAACCCTAATCTTGCTTCTTCTTTCCTCAGAGTGAAATTTGCAACTTGTTTCTTCTTTGTTCTCTATATTTTCCTAAGAGTTGCCATTTGTTTCTCATCTGTTCTCTTTATTTATCCATTTAGATTTGGAGCAGTGTGGTATGCAAGTGGTGACTGCGGCTCACAAGAGATAGGCGACAAGGATATTTTTGTTTTTTGAATGTTAATGATGTGGGAGAGACAACCTTGTAGAGCCAACCCTATGAGTTTTGGAGTCGCCACCCAACTACAGTCAGGAAATAGGAAACGAATTAATGGATACCCATTTCCTCTACCATAGATTCTGGGTTCGAGGAGTAAAATCTACTTGACGGATTCATGATATACACATTCTAAATTGCTTATCACATTATATGCTAGTTTTGGTTTTAATGATGCATTACCATACTTGAGTATTAGTCAGTTTAAAACGGGATTGGATTGATAATTGATACATGAGATAATTGGATTGGTGCATATATTGCAAATATGTTAATAAAAGCGAATAAATAAACAAATATGGAAAATTAAGCAAATAACATGTATCTTAAATAAAACAAATAAGCAAGTAAGCAAGTAGTACACAAGTATGCAAGAGATAATTAATAAAAATAAATAAAAATAAAATAAAAAGGGGAAAGAGATTAAAGATTACAACCCTTGAAATAGTCTATTCTAATAAATACATCAAAATGGAAAATAAATAATGGGGAATCGAGATTAAGAATTACATCACTTTGAGGATAACCTATTCTGATAAATATAATTGAAATAGAAAATAAAAGAAAATTTCTACTCTAATAATTCCTACAAAACAAAGGTTAGTATGCAAACACACATCATTATTTATAATGATTTGGTATATTTCATTCATACACATGATATCTAATGAAGAAAGAAATAAATAATTCAAATAACAAGATGAGCACCAAAACAAATAGCAAATTAAGATGCAAACACAAATGCGTGGATCATGTGATGAATTATGAAGAATACCTCAAGTAATTCTGAAGAAATTCCCTAAATGGGGAATTTAATTACAAAGGTCGTTGGTATTCTTTAAAATAGTATGTAAATGGATAATTACTCAAAATTTATAAAGTAAAAATAAAATGAAATAAACTAAGGTAAAATAACCAAAATAAAATGAAATAAAAATAAATAAGAAAATAAAATTAAGAGATGAAAATATTTTATTTTAATAGAAAATACTCATTTAAATGATAAAGTTCAAAAATTTAGAGTAAAAACATCATCTTTATAATAAAGATCATACCTTTACCACATTCTGCTTGACAAAAATTATATTTTTATATTAAAATCTCATTTTTATAAAAGAATAATATCATAAAATGGTAAAAATATTAAATATTAAAAATGCAACATTTAATGGGAAATAATAATATTTTGAATAAAAATATAAGCTTTAAATATGAAAGTGGAAAGAATACCAATTTTTATGTTAAAAATAGAAAATTAATTAATATATAAAGTGAATAAAATAAGCAAAATATTACTTAATGAAATAAAAATCCAATATTTACAAAGATAAATAAAAATGACATTTTTACATCAAAATGATAATCAAAATGGGATTTTTAACTATAAAAATGGAAACTTTAAGAATATAGACAAATAAAAATGAAGAAAATAAAGAAAAGAACCCATGCGTTATGATGATACTGATGAAAATGGTGTCACATAACACATAAAAATGGTGTCACATAACACATAAAAGTGCAAGATTTACATGTTAAGTTAATCAAGTAAATCAAACACTTCCGAATTTCAATTTCACCACTCCAACATCAACACAGTGCTTTTTTGAAGCCAAAAATCCATCACAAATAGGAATAATAATAATAATAAATAAAAATGAGGATGCATGAATAATGATAAAAATGCTAGAATGCTATATAAATAAATAATGGAAATTTAAATAAAATATAATAAATACTCAAAATGATCAAAATAAAAATAAAAATAGTAAAAAATGTGTAGAGATTGAGAAAAATAGGATAAAAATAAAAATGAAAAATAAAGTAAAATAAATAAACAGATAAAAATAGGAAAATGAATAGAAGAATTAAAATGATAAAATAAAATAATGAATAAAAACAGAAATTTAGAAGGAGAAGAAAATATGCAAAAATATAATAAAAAATGCAATTTTAATGAAAATGATTAATCGGGTCCTCAGAGGATTACACTTGTTGCATGCTTTGACTAGGTTGAGTTTCAGTTTTGATTTTAGGTTTAAAATCCTAAAAAGGAGTTTTGAGGTTTAAAGTGTTTTGAAAAATGGTTTTCATGAGTCGTTTATCCTATTCGAAGGGGTTTGAGGCTTAAAATCAATGATTTTTTAATACTTTTGGCGTGATAATGCTCAAAATCAGTCCCAAAATTTGTCTAGAAAATATTTAAAATTCGAAAAATTGCCAAAAGTTCTTTAGAAATTTAAAAATTGATATTTATAGAAAAGTCGAACCTACATAAAAATTTACGCGTGTGGTTTATACTATCCACGCATGTGGATTGTTAGTTCCACACGCATGGATTGATGAATTGCGTGGATTTTTTAGAACAAGCATGCAAGAGATAATTAATCAAGAAAAACAAACAAAACAAACAAAATAAAATGGGAAAAGGGATTAAGGATTACAACCCTTGAAATAACCTATTCTAATAAATACATTAAAATGAAAAATGAATGAAAGGGGAATTGGGATTAAGGATTACATTATTTTGAGAATTGCATACTTTATTAAATACATCAAAATGGAAAATAAAAGAAAAACTTATTCTAATAATTCTTGCAAAATAAAGGTTAGTTTACATACACATGCAACCACGCATTCCATCCATTCATGACACAATAATAGCAATTATATATTTAGCCATTCAACATGACAATAAGTTAAACAAGATGAAGGTGAAAACACAAATCCTAAATAAAAAATTCTCTAGACTTTTCTCCTCTCTTCTTTGCTATTGTTCATCCTTCTTGCTCCTATTGATTATAGGGGTAAATTTCTGGCCTTTTTTGGCCAAAAATTTATCTTTTCTTTTTTTTTTGTTATATATATATATATATATATATATATTAGAATAAATGTTACTTTCTCTAGATCTAGGGCTAAATCCTTTTTTGTTCTCCTCGTCTCTCTCATTGAGAGAATTTTGGTTTTAGAAGGCATGATGAACAGTTATGTTGTGGTCGTCACTAAAGTTGTTGTTAGGATTCTCAAAGGAGCATTCCTTCATCGACTAAGTTGGTGAGCAGAGGCTCGATGACTTCAGAGCAGTGTTCTTCTTGGTTTGCTCTAGCTCCAGGTCTTTTTGGAATCAATTCTGGAATCAACAGTGATGTCAGCTTCAGACAGTAAGAAAAAATGGCAACCATGGCATTGATTTTAAGGGATGAAAAAGGGATCTTGAGAGTAGGATATTGATTTTTACGATCAACGTATTTTGCATTGGTTGGAGAGGCTAAAGCTTTGTTTGCTGGTTTAGTGCTGGCTAAATCGAAAAATCAACACCAAGTACTCTTTGAGACGGAATCTAAACTGCTGATTGCAGCTTTGTAAAAGCCTGATGAAAGAGTACCATAGGAAATTCAAGTTGTTGTTCATGATACTAAATTAATTGTTAGCCAGGAAAGAATGTTTTCTTGTTGTTTTGTTAAAAGACTTGCAAACAAAGCAGCTGACTGGGTTGTAAGTCCTCCAGCCAAGATGGCTGCCATTTTGTATTTTGACACTATTGGTTTAAGTTAAATGAAATATGTTGTTCAAAAAAATTAAATAAGACGAAATGAACAAAAAATAATAAAAAGAATTAAAGCAAATAAACAGATAAAGATGCTAATGGAAATGCATGACTAATTGGTTAGGGTGAATACCTCAAGTGATTTTCAGAACATTACCCAAACTAGGTGATTAATCACAAAGTCATTAGTATTCTTACCCGAATAATGATATGAATGCAAGCGGTTAAATAAATATATATGTGGAAACAAAGTGAAGAAATATATTTCTATTGGATATTGAGTATTAAATAAATAAATATAAAAAATGATATTTTTAATATAGCCAAAATAAATTATATACATAATAAATACTAAAAATTATATTTTAATTTATTGCAAAGGAATTATCTATATGCATGAATCTATATTTAATATCCATTTTGGAAAAAAAAAACATTGATTTTGACGGCAAAGTATCAAACTTTATTATGTAAAAATATCAACTTTATAGCAAAAATACAAATCTTACCAAAAAATAATAACTTTGTAGTAAAAATGTAAACTTGGCATTAAAAATGGAAATGTCATGTCAAGAATTAAATAAAAAAATATAAGTTTTATAACAAAATATATAAATGTGAGCTTTACTTTTTTAAAAATATAAACTTTATGATAAAAGAGTAACAAAATGTAAATTTTATATTAAACATATAAAATTTATATTAAAAATGTCAACTTTATAATAAAAATATAAATTTTATGATAAAGATGTGACAAAAAAAATATACATCTTATATTAAAAATATAAACTTCACATTAAAATGTAAACTTTATATTAAAAATATAAATTTTATGTTAGAAATGGAGACTTTACATCAAAAATGTAAAATTTAGCACAAAAATACAAGCTTTAATATAAAAAAAATGTAAACTTTAAATGAAAAGAAAGATGAAAATGCAAGTTTCATGGTAAAAATTCCAACTTTATTAAGGAAAGTCTATTTTTATGAAAACAAATACAATAAATAAATAAAAAGATTCAACCTTTATTACGAGAATGATGGGAAAAATATAAAAATGTAAACTTTAATTATGTAAATGGGAAAATTATATTTTTATTATAAAAATGAGATTTTAATGAGAAAAACTAAATATTTGCATAAAATGACTTTATGTTGTAAAATAAATAAAAAAATATTATCTATCAAATAAAAAATGCAAAATTATTTAAAAATCAATAGAGAATAATACTCCTACATTAATATTATTAGCAAAATACCAACTTTGATGTAAAAATGGAATCTTTAATAAATAAAAAAAAGAATAAAAATGCAAACTTTATTAAATGTAAAAACAAAAATGCAAATTTTATGATGCAAGTGGTAATGGAAATGTCAAAAATCATAAAAAAATGCAATATTTACACAAATAAATAAAACACTCCCGGATATATTCATCCATCTCCATACCACCATCAAACTACTGCTTCACATATATTCACCAAAATCACAAATTTAATACAACTAATAAAATGATGAGAAAATGCAAAATAATGATGTCGATGATGAAAAATAATAAAAAAAATACAGTAAAAATAAAAATAAAAAATAAAAATAAAAATAAAATAGAAAATGGGTAGAAGAATATATGAAAAATGATTAAAAATGTAATTTTTATTTAAAAATAATTAAATGGGTCCTCAAGGAGTTTACCCTTGATATGTGCTTTGACTTAGATGTAGTTGAGTTTGGATTTTTGGGTCTAAATCCTAAGAAAAAAAATGCGATTTTTAGTTTAAAATATTTGGAAAATGGGTCTCCATGAGTCGATCACCCTTATTTGAAGAGGTTTGAGGCTTGATCTTGTATATTTTTAGAGATAGAATGTCTCTTTTAAGTGTCGAAATCGTGTCTAATGTTTAAAAAATGAAAAGAAAGAAAAATTCCCTAAAAATGACCCAAAAATGGGTTTCTATAAAAAAAATATGACCCAGACCAAAAACTCATGATCATAGATTTTAATCCACGATCGTGGATTATTAAAATTCATGGGCGTGGATTTAATGTCTCAATATATCGTTTTAAAGTCTCGGTTTCTCATTTAAAGTCTAGTTTTTAAGCTAAAACTCTTACTTGGACATTTTAAAAAATGCTTTAGCCTTTTGAGCTTCCAGTTCAAGGAATCGAACTTCCGGTTTAATGATTCGGATGCTCAGTTTAGAGGTTTATGAGTTATATGGTGAAAACCTCTCCTTTTTTACCCGTAATTTTTTTGCATCTTGAAGTTTTCCATATAAATTTTTGTATATTATTTTTCTACTTCTTTATTTTACTATTATTTGTTGTGTTTAATTATTTATTTCTACACTCTAATTGCTTCCGCTGCACAACAATATATGTTATAGCTCATTCAACGTTAATAAAACTGTTTGGCTCAACAATTTAGCATACCACCAAAAAAAAAAAGTCACATTGATTTTTTATCTAATTAAAGGATAACTTTATTAAATTAGCATCATTATTTTTCAACCACGAAAAATAATAACCCAAACAAAAATTAAAAAAAAATTAGAACCACTACTTGTCTAGAACACCTCAAACATCTACTCCCTAGGTTATTTTCTGTCGGTTAAACCAGAACCTTTGCAGGTAGGCCACAAGAACAAAGGACTTAGGTTTTCCTAGTCATATGATCCGTGGCTTCAAGGCAGTCGTTTGGCATTGGTGATTGCTGGACAATGACATTACTTGACAATTTTAAAGGAAAATAAAAGGGTGAAACTTTAAATATTAGAGTTATGATCTGGAATTTTTGAAACCCTAGCTTCTTTACATGTGAGATTTGGGAATTTTAATATGAAGTGGATTTTTTTTTAAATATCTAATGTGATTTTTCTTGTATTTTCTATTGACATTTAAATGATGTATCGATGTATTGCTTCTATGCTAGCAAGTGCTGTAACGGAAAGGATCTAATACGTTTCAAAATAGAAGTTAGGGGGCTGAATACAACAAAATAGAATTTAATAGAATCTATAAAATAATAGATAAAAGTTCATGGGCCAAACAATGAGTTTTGCTAAATATGACAAATATGATTTATTCGACTAATCACTTAATTGTAAATTTCATTAATTAATATAATAATTTTTAAAATTTTTACAAATGAGATTGATAAACTATATTATGAAGCGATTGAAATTATTTTTTTTTAATGTTAATTTTGATTTTACTATAAAATAAAATAAATATTAAATTATGAATATAGTATAAACAACTTTTTTGGTTAAAGTTTTTTGTTAAACATAGATTGGAGCTTTTATTTATTTATTTATTTTGAACAAAATTGAAGCTTTTATTTTATGGATGCAAGAAAATACTTGGCATCCGAGAGAGAGAAAGAGAGAGACAGAGAGAGCATGTGGACACACTATGAATATGTTGGTAGATATTACATTTCTTTCTTCAATACCTCACTTCTTTTTTGGCTGCTGTCTGAAGTAAAATCCAAAGACATGTGAACCACCTTGTCAACTCGTGAGAGAGAGAGAGAGGTGATTCATCAAAGTAAAGCACTGGCCTTGAGAGTTGTGAGAGAGCATCTGCATCTAAGAATGACATAAGAAATAAACCTGTAAACAGCGATGAAGCAAACCATGATCACCACATTTCTCCACCTACTTTCTTCTCCATATCCTTCTTCCCTAAGTACATCTTCTGCCGTAACCATGCATTCCCCAAATATGTGCTGCAAGCATTTCCCTGATTTTGAGAACTCATTTATCAGAAATCCTTCAAATGGATACTTGAACAGCGATATATAATGCATGAAAATCCAGTAGTTTGGTATCCCATGTTTCGATATGAAGTAGCCAGAGAACAGAAAGAAGGACCCCATAACTCCTGATATCACCGAGTTTCCAACAATGAAATTAGGCACTAGAGCACTGAAACATACTACAACGGAATTAGCAGTGTAAAGAATCAACCATATTAATAGCAAGAAGTGCGTGAATGCTGTGAAATTTGGATTTAGACCCACTAGCCAGTATAATGGGACTGAAAATAATATGGCCAGAATGAGTAGAAATGGTAAGTAAACAAGCCCGTTTGCAATAGCATATGATGAAACTCTGTAGCTTCCACAGGATGTCTCCTTCATTAGAATTTCCCTCTCTTGCAAGAAGATTGGCAAAGCTTCCGTCGTGCAAGAGAGCAAGAATGTCAATATAAAAGCAAATAGGCCTACCCTTTCTTCCGCTCCTGCTAAGTCATCTTTGACATTGCAAAATATGGAACCCAAAACAATTCCAGATATTAGCATCTGAATTGTCCTACATGCAAAGAGCTCCCTGGTTCTGAAAATGTTCTTGGAAAATCTATGAGTGAGAATTACAGTCTCTTGCAATCTTGAATTTGCAAAACCACCAGGAAAATCAATACCAAGAGTAATAGCTTCCTCGTCCACAACCTTAGATTGCTGAAAGAGTTGTTGAAGAGTGAACTTGCCACTTCTGCTCTCATCACCTCCCTCTGCTTTTTTGATCTGTTGTTGTGCTGTTGATGATGGAACTTGCAGTTGCATTTCTTGATCGAGCACTTTTATCTGCTGTTGTCGAATGGATTCAATGGATTCTATTGCGAATTCAACGACATTAACATGTAGAGGAAGCTGCAACCCCGTTGTCCTCAACTTAACACCAAGCTGATCAACAGTACCATGATGCAAAACCGACCCATTAGCCATCAAAAGAATTGAATTGAATAGCTTCACAATGCGAAATCCAGGCTGGTGAATGCTTAGTATTATGGTTCTACCTCTTGTTTCTGCCATGACCTTAAGCATGTCAATGATCTGTAAGGCAGAAGTACTATCGAGTCCAGAAGTTGGCTCATCAAGAATTAGCACTTTAGGGTCATGTATGACATCAACTCCTATGGAAACACGCCGCCTTTCACCGCCAGATATCCCACGAACCCTGTCATCGCCGACACGAGTCATGGCTACATGGTCAAGGCCTAGTTCTTGAACCAAGGACTTGACTCGAGATCTCAGTTCAGCATGAGAAAGCCTGAGACGCAGCTTGGCACTAAACATGAGAGTTTCTTCAACTGTAAGGAGAGGAAAAAGAGTATCTCTTTGTGTAACATAGGCTGAAATCTTGTTGAGCTGAGCTTTGTTGACAGGACTTTGATTGACAAAAATGGAACCATTTTGTGGGGTAACTTTCCCGGCTAGGACTCCAAGTAAGGATGATTTTCCAGCACCACTAGGACCAACGATGGCAAGGATTTCCCATGGTTTCGCTCTGCAACTCACTTCTTTCAGAACATGCTTTACTCCAGGGAATTTTGGTTCTTGGTGATTAACTTCATGATCTTTGTTAAAGACTTTAAACGGGTGTATCTCTCTTTTCTTGGTGGAAATCTTGTAGCTGATCGCTCTTGCTTCAATCTCACAGCCTTGGTTCTTCATTGATGATTTTTCTTTTCTCCTTCGTTTCTATGCTTGGCTCAGTTTTGTTTAGTTTGGTTCTCTTTGAAGACCAACCAAAGCATTAGAATTATTAATATTAAAGTATACAAGTATTTTTGGTTTGTTTCTAGCCCAATAGAAGGATAATGATTTATACGGCTGAGAGAATAATTAAGTAGTAATTTCTTTTTAAGAGTATGTACAATATTTAAATTTTGCTCGATTTAAAAGGGAAATGTTATATAATTTATCTATACTAAGATCATATAATCTTTCAATTTATCCAAAAAATAATTATTTATGTAACTAGTAGCTACATATATATTAATGTCTATAAAAAATGAAATTCATATAATTTTAACAAAATGAATTTTATATGTGACATATATAATTGTCGGACTGTAAATTTGCTAAACAACGAGTGGCTCAAATGGATTTACAACGAAATTACAATTACATCCTCGAACTTATTACAGGTTCACGTGAAATTGTTTTTGCTATTTCTGTAATACTGTGCCCTGGAAAACTAGGTCTAAAGATCACGCGTATAAGCTATTTTTATATATTATACTCTTAGTTAATCCCACAACAATGTCCTTTGTGCATTCTAATTAATTGACAGCTTCCTCAATATAAGAGCGGGTTGGGAAAACAACCGTTTAAGGGTATTAAAAATCTTTTATAATATTTCATTGTAGTCAAATGGTAACTCATTTCTAAGGTCATTTTAAAGTATAGAGTTCGATTTCTGTCGTCGTTAATTCAAAGGAGATGACTGTCTCCTGTTGTGCAATCCATCAATGTCTAGGTCTTATAACCTCCCTATTAAAAAAAAAAGCCTTCATTGTTCATAGCTCTCTCTCTTTTCCTTTGATATCCTCTGCTCCATAGTCTTTGATAAATAGTAACTTCATTTTCCAGAGGATGGCTGCTAGTTTTTAACCAGTAATCATCCCCTACTTTCTTTCTTTTTCTGTTCTTTAGGTTTCATATCTAATAATTATGGTAATAGATATAGTTATGTTCATGTTTCAGTATATTTTAATAGCCTTTTTGTGCAGTTGGTTATGCCAATCTGCTTCTTGTTTCGCCTGAATCTTCCTTAACCTGTGTCTATGGCAGAGGTAATCTTCTCCAATGAAGCTCAAGAAGGTCTGGGTAGATAAAATGCTCAAAATTGTTGCAACCGCCGAAGACCCTACATGGATCAGCTGGTGTTTTCTTCAACAATCTAGGGTTTCATTTTCCCTTAAATTGAGAAACAAATGGGATGATTTAATCTCCATCAAGTCAGTCATGGCCGCCGTCAGTGTGAGATGTTGCCTCTCTATTAGTCACCAACAAATTAGAGTTAACACTCTTTCAAAAGTTGGTAAATTGTTTCATGGGTTGTTTCACTTGTATTTGATCCATTGGTCTCATATTCTGTATTATAGGCCTCTATGTTGTAATATTTATCTTTATTAATGGATGCTCTTAAGTTGTTTGAAAAAAGAAATATTTTATAATATTTCTATTTAAATAAGAAAATTATATATATGATTTCCGATTTCCAGTGGTTCTGGTTTCAATTTCCGATTCGGCCAGTTCAGTTTTTTAAATAATATTTTTATAAAATTAAATGATTTATTTTTAAAATAAAAATAATAATCATCATATTATAAAATTAAATTAAATTACTTTAAAGGGTAATTAAATTGCTTTGAAGTTGAAATAAAAATTAATAAATTAAATTAAATTGATTTTAATAAGGTTTGAATTAAAAATTAAATCTAAAAAAATAAAAAATTGTAGTTCACTTGAAATAGAAAAAATTCAAAGATTTTGAATTAAAATAAAATTAAATTAAATATATTAAATTAATTTATCGTTTATATGTTGGCTTAAAAAT
>CATIWK010188942.1:0-15751 GCA_949634005.1 Mallotus japonicus
TGTGAAGAAGATAACTTTCTCATTACTGGGCTCTAAGGATGTCAAAAGCCTTCTTGAATCTCAGAGGTCGAACCAGCCCAGTATATTCATACTTCATTTTAGCTTCCAATAGAGTCTTAACTTATACACACTTAAATAAAAAGATTAGTAACTTAAATTGATTGTCAAAGATCAAAATTAGGAGTTTGATCATGCAAATGGTCAACAACTTTGGTATGAGAAAAATAGAGGTATTGTTGAAGTTTTGTGGAAGATTGTTAGATTCGAAAAATTTTTTAAGTTCTGCGAGCACCTCCCCTTGCACCACCTCCCAATTATTTTGGTAAAATATCCCTGGGAAGCCATCAGGACCTAGGGATTTTAATTTTCCCATACCAAACACAGCATCTTTTACCTCTTCCATGCTCATCTCTCTAATCAATTGACTATTCATTTCATATGTGTCCTAGGGAAGAATTTAGCTAGTTCTGATTCTTCCTCTATTGGTTCACTTCTATAAAGGTTTTCAAAATACTTTATAACTTTCTCTTGGATTTGTTATTCAACACTGATCCACTGGCCATTTCCAAACTTAATTTTTTTTTATTTGGTTCATTTGTCTCCTCTGAATAACTGATGGATGGAAAAATCTTGTATTCATGTCTCCCTCCTTCAACCATTGAATGTGCGACCTTTGTCTCCAGTGATGTTCTTCCACTTTCCATTTATCAGATATTTCATTTTGAGTTACTCGGCTTTGAGCTTTTTTGTTCTCATCAAAGATCCCACACATAGTCTCGTCAAATGATATTTGTAGTTGTTGAACCTGACTCTTAACCTCTGAGCTCTTCATTTTTCTCCAGGTGACCAAATCTCTTTACAAGTGATTTAATTTTGAACTCAGATCCATGTTGTTTATATCATCCCCCATCCAGCTGTTTCTTATGATCCCGCTTCATTCTTCTTTTAATTCCCATTTGGCTTTATAAATAAACCTTCTTCTCCACTTCCTTCTCTGAGGTTTGATTTCAATGAGTAAAGGCCTATGATCCGAACTTAGAAATATTTCATGTATGACTGTTGCGAACTCAAACTGGTGTACCCATTCAGCGTTAGTTATAGCCCTATCCAGTCTAGCATGTATATTTCTATCCCCTATCTGTTTGTTGTGCCAAGTAAAGGGTCCACCTTTGAAACCCAAATCTAACAAAGAACATATAGTGAATAGATCCATGAAGTCCTTAAGAATCGACAAAGTAAGAGCTCTGCCACCCACTTTTTCTTCTGGTTTAACACACGTGTTAAAATCCCCAGCTAAGAGCCAAAGAATCGTACCTTTCATATCTAGATTACAAATTTCCTTCCAGATCTCTGCTCTTCTTTCTTTTTTTGGACTGCCATAGACTCCTGTAAAATGCCATTCTATTTCTTCTTTAATCCATACATCTATATAGTGTTGAGTTTTGTGAAGTATTTGAATGTCCCATTCTTCTTTCCACCAGATCAGTAAACCTCCCGATCTACCTTATGGGTCTTGGTATTCTCCATTTGCTTAGCCAAGTTGAAGCCTAAGTTTTTCTAGAAAAGAGGGTTTCTGTTTGGTTTAAATTAGAAACACCAGATCTGGTTTTGTCCTATGGATGTGTTGTTTGAGAGTTTTGATAGTAAGGTTTGAGCCTAAACCCCTGCAATTCCAGGTGAAGATGGACATAGCGGAATGCTTCGCTAGGGACACAAAGCGGTATGAACAGAAAGGATGGGAAAGATTCAAGAGGAAATCAAGAGAAATATGAGATTAATAGTAACAACAGAAGAAGACGAGAGAAACTATCGAGCTATCTATCGGCTATTTGTTTTTTGAACTCAACATTATATATATATATATATATATACTCTAAGAATTTGTTTATAACAACTGATAATTAATAAATTCAATAATATTTTAGAAATATTAAAATTTACAACAGTACCTTCTAAATTGTTTATATATAGTTTGTTAATTAATAGGATGATTTTTCTCAATTATAGTGTTAATTTATAAAATATTTATTTGTCCAAAATAGTCCTTACATATTGAATTTAGCATTAGATCCAAATTATTTTAATTATATGAATTTAATATTTAAAGAAATATTTTATAATGGTTATTGTATTGTTGGTTTAGTTTGATTTTCTTAATTTTTATTTTTATGATTCATAACTAAAATAACAACTCAGATTTTAAACTATTACCAATCATTTAATATTTTAAATCATAAAATTTAGCTATGTAGTTTGAATTGGTTTGAATTAATTCAATTTAGTTGGTTTTGATAAATTTTTGTGCAGCTTTTGTTGAGGTAAAGTTCACAAACAAACCAGTGAGATATAAATTATATTTATATAGGAAACCTAAAAAAAAATGGAAAAAAACTATAAAATATATAAAAAGAAAAAGCCAACCTTTAGTCTAGCCAAGCCAAATTGAGAACCAAGCAAAAATCAACCCATCACTCTATCTCTGTTCTTAGTTGGCATTAAAATATAATTTTCACTTATGCTGGACCAGAAAGATACACCTAATAAGGATGGTTTTGTAATTTAATAATTTATTTTCAACAATCCCTTCTTGTACTAACTAAAATACTATCACATTTTTGTTACCGAAATGACCTTACTACCCTCCTCCAATGACTTGTCTGTTGCAAGATCAAAATGAGGAATCATTCCCATAATAATCAATTTGAAATTGAAATGTATTGTAAACTCTTATTACAATGTAAGATGTTGACCATTTGAATTGCTGTATATCTCTTTTTCTTATTGATTTTTTTAAAGAAAAAATTATTGAAATATATATTTTTTATCTGTTACTAGTTTAAAGTTTAAATAGGGTAGACTTATAAGAATTCTCACTTACTTCTTTTTTTTTTTCATATATAAGACTTAAACCCTAAAATTTACTTTAAGAAAATTCAAATTTATTACCACTTAAAACAATAAATGTTGGTTATTAAAATACATTTTAAATATTAAAGTTTTTAAATTTAAATTTATTGCCGATAATTTTAAATTTAAAACAATAGATGTTGGTTATTAAAATACATTTTAAATATGAATAAAATTTTTTAAATTTCATTCATCCGTTTTTATTTTTAAACCTATATAATAATTTTTAAATCTACACCAATAATTAATGAATATAACTTTTTTACTCAACTATTAAACTCAAATTTTAGGTCGATTTTTAATTTTCTATTTAAAATATTAACGAATAAAATTGGTCATTTTTTTTGAATTTGATATCACTTGATTGTAAAGTTTTAAAATTCAAGAAAAACTAAAAAAAATTATTTTATAGATTTAAAAACTTTTAAAATTTTTATAATTATGTTATATTTTCTTAAAAAAATCATCAATTTTATTTGTTAGTTAACCTTTAAAATTAATTTTTTATTAATTTATAAAACTTAATTGTATTAAAAAAAATTATAGGACTTATATATTCACAAGTTTATTATGCTCTAATTTTATAAAAGAGAAGTTCTATTGTAATAATATCACAAGATTTCAATAATAAAATAAGTCAGAATTAGAATTGATTTTAAGTCTTTTTGTTTTATACGCCTGCAAATTAGACCTTTTTTTTAATGTTCATTCATTAATAAAGCCAAACCTCCGGCTTACATAAAAGAGGTCTTTACATCCCTTATACCATGGCTAATAATTTTATTAATAAAAATTCATATTTAATACATCTGTAACTACATTCATTATCTATGAATATGTCTATATACATATAATATTTTTTTTAAAAAAAATAGCTAATAATTGAATATATGTCAAAAAATGGCATATATATAAACTCCATCATTGAAATTTTTCTTAAATATCCGGGCTTCTTGGCCTAGGTGGGAAGGTTTCCCCTTAGGAAGCCCCCCGTGGCGGTTCGAACCCCACGGGAGCCCCCCTCCCCTCCCTTTCGGCAAAAAAAAAAAAAAAATTCTTAAATAGGAAAAAAAAAAAAAAAAGAGATCCTCAAAATCATGAAGGAAATAAGATAGTGGCACAAGGGTAAAAGCAAAGAAAAAGCATTATTATTATTATTATTATAATTGATATCAAGCCATGCCCATTAGTATCAGTTTCATTTGTTATGTTTTTGGGTTCTTTGTCTGCAAGTGATTGAGGTGAATGGAAGCTTAAGAGAATGATTAGGACTAAACACCTGCTATTAAAAACTTCATTTGTTGCTAACATGACAATTAGAGCTGTAATTTTTAATTATTGTCTCTCTATCTTCTTTTGTTATGAAATGGGTCCCATTTATGTTTCTTAATTTTAGTTCAAAAATGATTTCTTTACATGGAAGTTGATCCCTCACCACTCTTTGATAGGGACTTCCAAATATCATTACTTAAAAAAAAAAAGAAAGGAAGAAACAGAAAAATTTGGAAATTTTTATGAGGAATAATCACATCAAAGTTATTGTCAAATGATTTAGTATTTATATAACTCTTTTTTTTTTTTTTTATTAGTAGGGTATGTTTCTTCATGCTCAATTTTTAGCAAAAATTCAAGATTAGGACATCCAACCTGTCCCCATTTCTTCAGTTTTTTTTTTTTTTGATAGTTAATATATTGGACTAAACATTAATGGGGAGGAGATGCCTACTTTCTCAAGTTATGATTTTCCATCAGAATTCTCAAGTGCTGATTTTGCTTTTTTAACCAGCACCTAGCTATTCAAAAGAAAAAAAAAAATTCTCATTTTCTTGTCAAAATCTATATATACTCAGCTTGACAATGAGAAAGCTATTTTGTAACCTTCCCATGAAGAAATGTAATTGCTCTTGATTTTAAGTGGACTATACATTTGTTCTTGCTAAATTTGCTACTAAAATTTCAATTTTTTTTATTTTTGTTAAAAAATTTTACTTTGTAAATTTTCTTATACTTAGAAAAATTAGTTTCAATAGTATCCAACAGGTCAAAATAAAAATAAAAATAAAAATAAAAAACGACATATTATTGGAGTTAAGAAAAAAATAAATAACTATATCATGAGCCAAACTCAAAAAAAAAAAAAAAATTCTCAATTGCAAGAACTTATATTCCACTTTGATAGCTAGAGCAAATCAAATGTGGCCTCAAATCTTTGTGTAAAGCCTCTTCAATGACAGCTCAATGTTTGGAAATTGGTGTAAATTTAAAGTAAAGACCCACAAAAAGGGGCCATATAAATTTTTTGATGGATTTCTCTACCACATGATGATAGCTATATTTATTACAAAAATTTCCATTCCACTAACACAAATGGAAAAGTTGTTAAAAAAAAAAAAAAAAAAACACAAATGGAAGAAGAACTAGGGAACAAAAATCCAAGCTCATAAAAGTTGCACAAACTCAAATTCTTTGGTGTATTGCATATTACTAGTTACCTGTTTTGTCCACCTTCTTTAATGGATAGATGAATGGTACTTTTTTTTTTTTTTTTTAAATCTAGAAAGTGACACCATGAGTTGCTTTAACATAATAAAAAAAAACTATATTGAAATGCAATGCAAATAATTTAACAAATAAATTACATTAAGATAATATCAACTTTGAAATATGAAAAGAGTGATTTTTTTTCCTAAACTACTGGTGTTTGTTCAAAAAAAAAAAAAAAAAAACTACTGGTGTTAAAAACTGACTGATCTTATGAAAAAAAAAATATTTCATAATCAAGAGACAAAACAAAAGGGAAAAGAAAAGAAAAAACTGGCAAACAACATTTCACATGTGAGAACCTTGAAGCACATGGAGTGAGTGGAGCATAAAGAAGGGAAACTCTAATTTGGAGTTGTTTAATAAACAAACAATAATTCTCTCATCAATTGAAAAAAAAAAAAATTCAGGACACCTGTTGTGTGCAACATTACAACACTGAATTATTCTATTAAATAGTTCAAATAGTAAATTGTTCTATGAAGATTCATTTAATTATATACAAAGTTAGCTTGTAAATTGGTTGTTATAGAATAATAAAGCCAACAGAAAGTTGACATCATAGACAGTGAACCAGCTGATCTTTTAGGTATGTGCATAAATATTAAATATTTTGTAAGTTAGTTTTGTATGCAGTCAACTTGATCTCAACAGGCTGGCCAAAATTGCACCAAATCAATCTGGCCACACTAGAAGCTCAGGTTTTGTGAGTGATTAACAATGGGCTTTAGCTATCAGATTATTTGGCATATTCAAAATATGGAACAAAAATTTGACAATTCCACAGTTTTAACACCATCATCAATACAATGCCTTAGAACTTTTCATCAAGAAATTAACAAGTAGTTCGTCCTTTGAGGGAAAGGACATGAACTGAAATTTTTGTCTAATGAAGAACAAAATTTTATTCATTGAGGTGTCGACACTGTACACAAGTACTCTTGAAAATTTGAGCTGGTGAATAAGAAACTCATTCTCATGCTTTCTGTGTGAGTAATTATCAAAAAGAAAAGAAACATCAACCTTGAATGCTAAATCAATATTGCTAGTACTGCTAAGTTGATGATACTAGTATCACTGTGTAAGGCTGATGCAGGTAGCATACGACTGAAGTACAGTTAGAGCTTGCTCTGTGATAGCTCTATTCCTTACTCGCCTCAACCAATCGCCTGCTATCTTCTCTGCCTCACTGCCTTTAAGTCCTTCTTGAAGAGCATTAGCTGCTTCAGCAAGCTTTCCCTCTGCTAAAAAACCCTCAACTCTACTAATAACAGATTCAATACCATCACCAGATGGATCAACTTCCTTAAACTGCATAAAAGCCAAAGCAATTCTCAAAACAATTCCAATAATACTTTAATCCAAAGTTAATCACATACAAAATAGTTAAAAGTCCGGTCATGAAAAGGGCAGTTTAGTAAATGGGCTAAACATGTAAGCTGTTTTGGAAATCAAATCATATTTTCTTACCCTCAACCAAGATGCAATCTGTGCCATAGCATGTGCCAATATGCCGCCACCACCACCAGGTGGGATCAGAATGTAGTGCCGCAACATCCCTTTCAAGTCATTGAACTATAAGAAAAATGGACAACAGTGAATAAGTGAAAGGAAGTAGGAATCCAAACAAATTCAAGCTTGCATAATTAGTACAGTAGAAAACAATCGACCATTATTTAGAATAAGAGCACTGGCACCATAAAAGTACCCAATAGGAATGCCATATAGAAGACTATAAATCATTGGTTAAACAAACTTCAAATTATTGATGATAAGTCAGAAGGATTGCAGTTTGTGGTCTATTCCAAAAAAAATGGTAATGAAACAAACTTTATGTTAAGGTTGTGCCAAAATGAAAACAGTCAATCCACATGAATGTCAATCTGACATAACATTCGTTAGTAGCCTTTCTCTGCAGTGGTGAAATTGAACTTTCAACACCATCTTTCGAGAAAAGAAGTGGATACCAACTTGGCAATGCCTCAACCACTTACTTTTACATGTTTTGAAGACAGGCCCATCAAGTAAGTTACCTTCTGGTTCAATTGCAACAGAGTATCTGTACCCTGGCACCGAGTTTCTTCAGGGAGGGTTGACAAAACCATATGAATAAGAGAATCCTTATCAATGCCTTCTACATAATTGCTTAAAGCATCTAGCTCTGGCTGAATTGGAAGCCCTTTAGAGAGTGCATCCTCTAAAGCCAGTGTTCCCTGCAATCAACATGCAGGATATAAGTTTGCTAGAAAAACTCAAAAAAAAAAAAAAATATCAAGGAGACCTCTAGATTAGTAGAAACAGAAATGTAATGAAAGCACATCTTAGAGAGTAACAAATATAACAATAAAAGGAATAATACCAAAGCAAGCTTGTGAACAGAATGGATCTGACGAGCCTCTTCAGATCGTGCATAGAATGCCATACACAGGGCATTTATCTGCAAAAGCATAAGAATTCTCACTTATTGATATTATAGAGAAATCCATGGCATTACTTGGTTATTGATTGAACGAAGTCAAATGCATGAAACAAATAAGAGGCAAAACAAATTACTGCGTACAAACACAAAGCAAAAAATGAGTTAATTATCAGAATAAAACATGTTTAAGGTTCAATCAACTCAGCCAATCAAATAAGTGAATAACTCCATGTGGGAAGCTCAAATTGTACTTTTACTTTATACTGCACCTAAAGGGGAGAATGAGTTATATCTAATAACATGCGAAGCAGAATATCCCAAACTTTTCACTTGCTGTAATGTTCCTTTGATGCTGGTGTAAGTAGTTGGCAAAAGCACAGATTATGTCAGTAGTTGATTGAAATTTGCTGACTCACTATCTAGATAATTTTACAGACTGAAATGCTATTATTTTTTTATAGGACCATCACTTTGTATAATATTTCTGACACATGATACCTCAGGCATGGCATTTGTTTTTATGTTCAGCTCTTATATTCCTAATGAGTTACCTCTGTAATATTTGCAACATTTCAGTTTAACATAATAAATAAATAAATAAAGAACATCTGACCCCCTCCTTGCCATTTAGGTTCTTTTCCGTATATACTCATAAAAGAAAAACAGGAAAGTTTACGTGCAACTAAAAAGCAAGAGCATCCATCTATCATGCATTTAATAGACACATTTTGCCAGCAAAACTGAAGTTTGATGCTGCTTTTAATTTCACGTATGCTGATTATTTTTGCAGTCCATAATAAATTCAATGCTTTTTTTTTAATCAGAGCCCAATCCTCGTTAGCCCTTCTCATTATTATCTCAACTGAAACAAATGGAAAATTTTCACAGAATTTCAATTAAAAATTCAAAGTTGAAATTTACATTAATCAATTTAAATCACATATCAACATTTATAACATAGTAAAACTCCATTAACATGTTACTTGGGTGGGCGGATATCTTACATTCAGATTAGCTTCGGCCATTTTTTCAATCTGTGCAGCCTTCTCACTTGCAATTGCTGCAGTCAATTCTGCTTTGGCTAGCTCCTGAAGCTTCTTCATATTTGTTTCTGCTTCACTTTCCTGCAATTATAACGGAATAGCAACTTGAATTGCTGAGTTACCATGTGCTGGCATAGGGCATATAATGCTATTACTCAAAAAGAAAAAGGCAATAAGCGAACCTTCTGTTCAAGTTCTGTCCTGATTTTTTCTTCCATCTTTTCTTTAAGTGTTCTGATAGCAGCAGCTGCTTTTGCTTTCTCTCTTTTTATTTCCTGAAATATTAATGTGGTTACAGGTGGTTCCAAATTGATGGGAAGAAGTTGAAGACATTTTATGCACTTGAAGAATGTGATCATTTAGCTGTATTTTCTAAAATCTAGTACAGGATAATCAAAAGTATACAGATATAAATCAATACAACCTTATCAAGCATTGCTGCTTCTTCAGCACGCATGAGTTCTCTAGCCCTTAAATCCCTCAGATCTTTTTCATATTTTTCCTGAATGGCAGCAAAAGGATTATTAAGAACTAAAAACATGATTACAATCTTGTTATAGCATTAACAAGAAAGAAAAATGCAGAGTATGGCAACATTTTTTTTTTTTTAGAAATAGCCATTACCTTCAATGCTCTTTTCTCCTCAGCAAAGGCACGGGCATCTAACTCTGCTTGCCTCTTTTCAGCAGCATGGATTGCTTGGAGAAAACTCATGACCAACTTCCCATCTTTCGTTACAAAACCATCATTCAGTTCCTCTATGGCACTATCAAGAGCCTATTATTTCAAAAAATCATAATTTAGCATCAGTATTGGTCTTTGTTTGTGTTTTGTATCGTGTTAATGTAATTGGATATTCCCCACAGTATAAAACAGGAGCATGCACAAAATAGCAGAGGAGGATGCTTATAAAACCTCTTCTCCAGGACCCTCTGTTGCAGAGCTTTCCTCAGCCCGATCCTTGAGATGGTATGTATCGAGTAAACTGGCTGAATCAGTAGCATTGCCAACTGAAGGCTGCAACAAAAGGAAAACCGTAAACATAAATTATAAATTCAAGTAACAAGAAACATATCAACAATGTATCCATATAAAAAAAATAAAAAAATTGAAATTATCACCAATATCATAATTTTTATGGTAGATGACTTCCCCAATCACAACCAGAGCTGCAAACACAAATCAGGATTTGGTTTAATAGGGTTCTTCATTGAAGAAGTCTAGAACCCTAGGCTCTCAAACCCAAAATACTTTACTTCAATCACAATACCATATATGCATGTATAAGCTACCTAATATTCAGAATATAATAGAAAAAAGTTTGCTAAAATGGTCCCAGAAAGCATAAGATTTCTCAAGTTTTCTACCATTAAACGAAGAGTAATTGTTGGGAAGACATCCTTCTCTAGACAAGATTAGGATTCAAGCTATGACAATGGGCAGGGAGATAAACTGCATCAAGAAGCCTCCTCATAAAAACTTTCTTCACTTAGGCTACAACATGCAGTGTTTCTGACACATAAACCAACAGGAAATATTGCCATGATGTCAGTTCCATACACATAATGGAAAATGTCTTCTTCATATCTTGCCCTCTTGTCTTTGTACTTTATTTTGCAGTTGAAAAACAAGAGTTTCCAGGTAAACAGTAGACAAAACCGAAGGAACTATAATATCTAATGTCAGTTCATTCTGTTGAATGTTTTGAAAGTGAATTGACTGCTCTTCAAATAAGCAATGCCCCCAGATTTCACATTTTAAAGACCTTGAAACTAAAAAGAATGATAGATAGGTATTAGCAATTGCTATTAGAGTAGTACCTTGGGTGTGTCTTCTGTGGCAAGCTGCTGAGGAGGCACCACTTTTCTTTCATCTTCATCAGTAGCCACCCTGACCTCAGTTGGTACTTGCTTAACTTGAACTCCATTTATTTCTCCGGTAGTTTTTGACTCTGAGTATTCCATGCCTTGTTCAGCTTTTATACTTTGAGAAAATTCCGGTTCTTGTTTCTCTTGAACAGCAATTGATTCATCCTCTTTTGCCACATCCGATTTTTCTTGAGTGTAAGACAGCTTTTCACCTTGTGTATCACTCAAGGCTTCATGAGGATGAGCATCTATTTGTGATTCAACCCTCTGCTCAGCTTTAACAGGAGGAATATCTCCATGAGTTTCAGCCTTCTGCTTGGTTTCAACACGAGGAAGATCAATCTCAGATTCAACCTTCTGCTGAACATCAAACTGAGGAAGGTCTATCTGCGTTCCAATCTTCTGTGCAGTCTGCTCTATGTCACGACTTAATTTACTAGCCTGCTCACTAATTGTCGGCATTTGCTCTCCCAAAAACTGAGTTTCCTTTGCATCTTTATGAGCAGTGCCAACCTTAGCTGAATTCTGCTGCTCTTTACCAATATATTGGTCTAAATAACCTGACTGGTATGCCAACAGACCAGCAGCACCAATAACTGCACTTCCTAGAAAAACTAAAGCTGAATTGCTCTTTGATCTGGGTGCTTTGCCACCAGAGCCAGCTTTTGGGGATGCATTTTGCTGAGGTGAAGTGGAAAACTCCCTCCTCAAAGAAAGTAGCGATGGTATTGGCTGCAATTGCATAGCAAACCACCCAATGACAACAACAAACCAGATGTTATTACCGTAATCCATTATCAATTACCAAATAGTGAGAAGCTAAAAATAAAACTATAACCAACTATACAAACAAAAACTAAAACTATTCCTGCCTCATTCATTTATTTTATTTCAAGCTATCAACACCATAATGCCATAATACCAAGTTCCCCAAATTGATTTTTATACAGAATTACAAAAAAAATAGCAGAAAAAAAATTCCACTCAGTAGTTACAGTTACAAATTTAAATTTATAATTTTGAAATCTAAATAAGAATATGGTGTAGAAAAATGGGTCAGTAAAATTACATGCCTGAGATGTATCTCGCCTCGGAATCCTCCTAATTGATCGACGAGATGATAACTCCACAACTGACCTGCAAAAACAATGCCAATAATGTTTCAATGAGAATAAAAGAGCAAAAGCCCTAGAACAGTAGCTGTTATTGAACTCAAAGATCAAAATTGGATAGCGTAAGTAGATAATGAAATGGTGGTAAATGATTACAAAGGGTATAAAATCCAATTCAAAGCACGCACCTTCGAAACATTGTTTTTGCAAGATTATGTTGCAGAATTGAGTGAGGGTGTTCGATAAAATGACTGACAGAAAGAAGTTAAGATACAGGCATTGGAAGCGATATCCCTAGAAAGAGCGAACGTGTGTCCAGCAGATCAAGTGCCGCGACAAAGGGAGGGAGCTGTTTGACTGGCTCGAGAGCCTCTGCAGAGTACCGTTATTATTACCTCAAATAAATGGAGCTTGTCCCTTACACCAGACTACCAGAGAGAGGAAGCTGAGGAAAATTTAGCTTTTTAATTAGAATAAATTAATGGTAGCCGTACCAAAAATAAATAAATCAAGTAAAAATATACTATGAATAAATAAGTAAAAATTTTTCATTTATTTTTTAACTATTCTTTATTGTAAATTTACAATAAAAAACTTTAGATAATATATGATCAATAAAAAAATTAACAATAATAACAGCTGTAATTGTAACTAATTCATAATAACATTAATAATAAATGTTAATAAAAAATTTAAAAGCTAAATTAAATAGTGCAATGTGAACTGTTTAATATAATTTTTCACTATTAAAATGCGTTTGGCTCGAGATTAAAGAAATAATGTGTAATAGTTAAAGGTTTAATAGTTAAATTATTTGCCTTATTTGGTAAATAAAGGGTAATGTATAAACTATGTAATTAATTTTTTTAAAAAAATTGTTAATATATATGAAATAAATAAAATAACATAAATAAATAATTATTAAATTTTTCATAAACAATAAAATTAATTTTAAATATCAAATAATTAAAAAATTATTAGAAAAATTTCATAAAGATAAAGTTACATAATATATATTTATACATTTTTACACATAAAAAGTAGTATATATTTTATACAATATAATTAATAAAGAATAAAATTAAAAATTAAAAAAATACAATTATATATAACAATTAGTTTATAATTTATAGCTAGCCATGAAAACACATATATTAATTAAAATACAAACTAATGACAAACAATAACAAAATAAAAATAATAATAATAAAACCACAATAAAAAAAATTAAATTGAATTATATATTTTTTTATAGATTTGATTTATGTTTTATTAATGTAAAAAAATTGCGAAAATGAGTAATTTATAAATTAACAAAAAATGATAGGGAAATGAAAATTTTATACTTTTCAATAATTTTTTTTAGGTCTCCACCCTACTCCCAACTAGATTAAGAAAAATACATATAAATGAGTTTAACTATTAAGGGTTTAACAGTTAGGGTGCATTTGGATTAAGGTTAAAGGAGGGTACATGTTACTCTTGTACTGCATTAACCCCCTTTAACTAGGGTTGGCAATTCGTGTTAACGTGTCATAAACGGATCGTGTCGAGACACGATAATAACACAGATATGACCAACCCGAACATGACCCATTTAATTAATCGTGTCAAACCTATAAACCCAAACACGAATATGTTTAAGTAACAGGTTACACGACATGATCCGTATAACCCGTTTAACCTATACAAGTCTAAATGTATTTAGACACGTTTAACACGTTTTACCATCAAATTACAAAACATAAAAAAAAAACCAATTAAACATACAAATCCTAAATAATAATTTTAAGTTTAAACATCCGTACAAACTCTAAATATCATTACAATATTTTAAACTTCATTCAAAATGTTAAATTGTCCAACAACATATAAAATAACAATGCTAATTCCTATTTTCTTCAAGTTCTCAATCCTTCCACCTACATATATACATAAATGTGTTAACTGGCACATTATTTTCAAGTAAAATAATAAAATACAACTACAATATATTCATATGATCAAGTAAAGAAACCAACATCTCAATAGGCGTAACAACAATAATTTAAAACCAACATCTCAATATGATAAAAACTAAACATAAACTGAAAAAATATAAAATTACTCACACTTTCAGAGTTATAGCCTTGAATAGAAACACTAGAATCTTTGTTAACATCCAATGACATAATATCTTCTGTGAGGTCATCTAAGCCTATATGATATCATTTACACCACCTATAAATAGCAAATACAATTAACAAATAGTTAAGTTTGAGAAAAAAATGAGCAAATTAAAAAATATATGTAAGAAAAATATATTACCAATATCTTCAAATAGCCAATCTCTCGCGCAAATGAGTGCTTCGACGGTTTCTGGTTTGAGTGAGCTTCTATATTGATTAAGAACTCGTCTGCTTGCATTAAAAGTAGACTCAGATGCAATAGTTGACACTGAAATGGTTAGAATATCACGATCCATGGGGGCAAATTATGGATACCTAAATTGATTTATTTTCCAAAACTCTAAAACATCTAACTTTAATGTCCTATCTACTCTTGGTTCTTATAAATATTACTCTAATTGGGTCTTTCAGTGAAAAGACAAAAAATTCTTACTTTAAAAATTGTCAAACTCTTAAAAAATTACATAAAATATATGAAAATACAATAACCATAAAGAAATAAAAAAAGTAAGTGTAGATAAAATAATACCTTAAATTTGGTTCTAATCCCTAAGGTAAATGAATTATCCTCAATTTCTTGTACATGCTAAGGCTTGTTCATTAATTTAGGAGCAGAAGATGTTGATGAAGAAGCACTAATAGCATATTCATTGAAAACAGAAAAAAATTTTGATCAAACTTGTTCAAACTCCATTGACTTACTACCATACACTTCCTTATAACTCCATTCCACAAAATCAATCTTATAACGAGGATCTAGTATCACAATAATGGCTAGGGTCAAGCTAAAGCTAGACCAATATTTCTCAAACTTAGTCATCATCAATTCAGTAATTTTTTTTCTTCATATAATCATAATTTGACTTCATATTCTCAAACAAAGTCAAATATGCCATGAAAATATAACGAAAGTGCAAAGGAATAACAACACTATTAGTCCTATAAGTTATATCGTTTTTACAATTAAGTCCTACAAGATTTTTTTTTTTTTACAATCAAATTCTACAAGTTTTAAAAAGGCTTCTCGTTAGTCCTATCCATCAGTTAAAGCAACTTTCCGTTAGTCAACCCTTAAAATCAAACTTTTTTTTTTACATTTCAGTCCTAAAACTATTAAAAAAATGTCATTTTTGATATTTTACATAAATAATATTTTATTTTTATTTTTGACTTCTTTTATTATTTAACCTTCATAATAACTATATAATTCACTAAAATAATCTTTTTAAAAAATAAAAATAATATTTTTCTTAAACTATTAGTTATATTGTCAATGATAAATAAAAATAATTAAATATTCTTAATTATTTTAAAATATATAATTTCAATTAATATAACAGAAGTGAATAAAAATTTTTTATAAGGAAAAGCTCATCTAGTTTTATCAATATTATGATTTGCATTAGATTTCAAAAAGCTCATCTATTTTATCTTAAATTGATTTTATTTTATATAAAAAAATTAAAAAATATATTATTCTTCAAATAATTTCTATAAAATAGCCTAATTTAAAGAAATATTTATAAAATATAACATAAATTATAACATTGACAAAACTAATTGAGTTTATCTAAGTATAAAAAAATTTATTCATTTAAGATATATTAATTAACATTTATATTTAAAAACAATTAAAATTACTTAATTAATTTTATTTATCATTGTTGATAAAATAATAATTTAAGAAATTATT
>CATIWK010188962.1:0-15578 GCA_949634005.1 Mallotus japonicus
TTTTTATTTTCTCTTTCTTTTTTAATAAATTTACCATTAGTTTCTAAATGCTAACTTTTTTTTAATTCCGATAAATCAAAATAAATACAAAATTATATAATCCTAAAAATAAAATAGTTAAAAATCTAGTAGTATGATTAATTTATATTTTTTGTTGGGTTTTGTTAAAAGAGTCTAGCATGCATTGCTCTATGAAATACTTTTTTTTTATATATGTTTTTGTTTATTTGCAATTTTTTTGTTGAATAAGGTGTTGAAAATGTTGATTTTGTTTCCGTTCCAATTGATTTTGGTGGTCTTGGTGGACAGAATGTGAATGGTGTTGATGTGGTATTTATTGTTATTAGTTTTTTGTAATTTATTTTTTGTTGCTTTTTAGTTTCTAATTTAATTTTGTATTTGCAGGATGCTGAAAATGATTTTGTCAGTCCTCCTCCTCAGAAAAAGGAGCACAGACCTACCTATAACTTAAAGTCTCCTTTTATTATTGTATAAGAAACCAAAAATAAACAAAAAAATATACAAAAAATATACTATAACTTAAAGCTAACTATTTTCTTTGAAATTAAGCGAGTTGTACTTATTGTAATTGAAAAAATTTAAAGAAATGAATAAGTTTTTAAGTCTCCGGGTGTTGTTGAGTCATAAGAGGATGCTGTCATTTTATGTTGCGTTTATAATTTGGTATCATTTTTTTTTCTGATACTTTGGTATCATTTTGGTTTTTTTTTTTTTGGTTTCTGATACTTTTTTATTTTATTATTGGCAATGCAATTGTACCACAGAGTTTTTTTTGTACGTTTGTTGTATTTATGCAATCTTTATTTTATGTCCAAATATTCCATAGTTGAAGGAGAGTTATTATTTATATTTTCTTTGAATATGTTTTTTGTTATTTTTGGTTTCTGATTCATTTTTAATTAATTAATTAAAATAATATGACTGACATTTTCATTTGTAAAAATTGTACGAATTCAAATTTATTTTAGAATACTTTCCGTTTATTTTATATTTCTGATACAATAATTTAGAATACTTTTTGTTTATTTTACGTTTCTGATATAATAATTATATATTTTTTTTGTCAATTTATAATACTTTGTATATATTTATAATAATAATAATAATAATAAAACAAAACCAAAACATATATAAAATTAACATATGTTAAAAATTATTTTGCTTGTTTATAATTAAATAATGTTAATGAAGTCAATTAATCTATGATTTGCAGTTGTTTATAGTTAAAAATTATTGGCCCTGCTATGCACTTTGTACTCATGGGTGATGGTCAACCTTTTGGCAGATATGATGATATGTGGGCTGGTTGGTGTGCCAAGGTAATTAAAAAATTGAAAACTTACTCTCTATTGATAATGAATTTCATGACTTTCTAATAATAATTTGCATGAACAATTAATTGACGGTCAATGCAAAATCCTATTTGCTAGTGGCATTTTCTTCTTGTTTTGTTATCATATCTGCACAAAAAACTACAAAAGTTAACCTTTACTAAGCTAAATAATAAAGAAAGAAATCAATATAATAATAATATTGTTAGGAATTTGAATACCGCATCATCATTAAGCTAATGGATAGATTTATTTACACCACTTGCACATCTCAGGTTTTTATAGATTATTAAACACTCTCTCTCAAGTAATGTTTAACTCAACTTGCATGAATCAATTAATGCACAAAACCAAGGCTTAATTCTCATCATCACCATGGAAATGAGTTAATCTCAAATAAACAAGGCATTAAGCAAACCCAATGAGAATTGAATCAAGTTAAGCTCTCTCAAGTCATTAACCCATTCAACTTATGTTTATGGGTATGTTAGGACTATCATTTCTCAATGCATAATCCTAAAAAAGAGTTGTAGTTGGCCATCTACAACATTCAACAAGCACAATAAGCACAATATGTAGGATAAAGGAAATAAGATCTATCACATTAAGCATAAATCAAATGGGTTTCAAATCCCAACAATAAAAGAAAACTAGCCAATCATGGCTTCAATATTCATCATTCAATGAAAATACAACCTAAATAAATATCCAAAATTGTATTCACAATCAAGAAAAGGAGAGAGAATCGTTATCAAGAAGCTTCTAAAGATCTTCAATGTTGTCATCTTCTCCAAACTTCTTTTTCTCCTTTTATCCTTCTCTCACATGGGTGTATTGGTTGGTGAGATCTTGGAATGAGAATTCTTCCCTCTGAAATTCAGGGCTATTGTCCTTTTATACCCCATTCTAGAACATCCTTTCATATTTCCCTAGATTTGCTTTTTTAAAATGCATACATTAACATGTTCTTTGCTGGAATCGGGTTGCCCACGATAGCTATTGCATTTGCGATCGCGATAGAGGGGCCTTTACTGAAGGAATGGCGATGGCTCACTACCAGTGCTCGCCACAAAAAAGATGGGTATCAGGACTCCGCGATCGTGCATCCTCCGCAGTCACCACAGAACTCCAGGACCATCTTTACTTGGCATAACTTCGAGCATCCTGCGATCGCGCACCTACCCGTGACCATTACGACACTCTAACTCTGTTCCCTTACTCTGTTTTTGCTTATTTCAAGCTCATTTTATCACTATCTACCTCTAGGTTCTACTTTTCTCTGAAAAATAAAATAAAAAACATAAAGTATATATTCTTATTAACTAAAATACCTTAAATACAATCTAAATCCTAAAAATGCATTCTAAAATGAGTCCTAAACTATATGTAATTCAGCATTAACAAATACCCCCACACTTAAATCTTTGCTTGTCCTCAAGCAAACTCAAAGACAACAACTATCATTGAAATGAATAAGGCATATGCACATATCTCCTGTAGCCTACACTACAATATTCTTTTAATACTTAGCTTACAATCCAATAAACAAAGTTGACAAACTAAGTCAAGAAATGTAGATTACCAAGTGAAGAGCATATTGTCCATTCAAAATCACACAAATCATGAATCAACACCTTAAGAAGAGTATAAATGAATGAAAAAGACTTTAAACTAAAGTGATTTTTAATTTGGCATGTGGGAGTCATTTTTAATTTGACTCTCCCTTTCTATTTTCTTTTTACTTCTGTGCTTTTCTTCCCTCTTTTAGTAGTTCCCTGTCTTTTTCGAACTACTCAACGTGAACACCGCTAAGAGGGTTCTTTGAATACTCGTACTCTTTTATAAGAGCATTGAAGTAGAAGAACTTTTGTTCTTTAGTACTTTTGATTCTATTTTTTTTTTAACATTAGGAGAGAGTACATTTAAATAAACTCCTTTCACATACAACCAAAAGTAACTATAGAAAGGAGTTTAATTCATTCACAATACTAATTCCCAAAGCATCAACTCATAATCATGATCAAATGAACAACACCACACATTAGATTGATTAAAAGTTCAAAATTCTCAACTCAACTTGTGAACAAAGCTTAAAAGAAATCAAACTAACTATTAATAGAAGAGTAAACAATATAAGCTCAATAAAACCCAAAACATGCATAATACTCACAGTAATTCCATAAGTGCCAAGAGGGGGGGGGGGGTGGATTGGCTTTTTGTGCTAGGTGGGAAATTTTAGATTTTCACAAAGAGCAAGCTAAAACAGAATTAAAGCACAATAAAATAAAGAATTAGAGCAAGAAAAACACAAGGAATTTATAGTGGTTTGGCCCTCCAAGCCTACATCCTCTCCTCAACCACAAGTTGAGAGTTTCAATCAACTATCAATCTACTTTAAGGTGTAGATCAAATCCTTACAAGCTTAAACTAGACTACCCAAGTGTTTTTCCAAGGCTTACACTCAAACCTAAGTGTTTTAAATGGCTCACACTCAAACCCAAATGCTAAGAACAATCCTTTTAGCTTAAAAGTGATTAAAACCCTAACCTAACTCACTCAATCTCACTATTGAGCTATTGAATAATGGTTTTAAACACTCACCAACTCACACTCAAGAACACTCTTAAGATAGAAGGAATTTACAAGATTTAAAGATTAAGAACTTAGGTGGTTGAAGAGTAAATTTAAGATTAAATGCTTAAAGTTTGCTCTCAATGTGTTTGCTCAACTTCCTCCTCTTGTTCCAGCTCTGTTTTAAGTAGTATTTAAAACCTCTAAGAGAAAAAGAGCTATTGAAGGTGCATTTAATGCAAATAGAGTCGTTTGAACCACCCAAAAAGAAGCAGGTCTGCACGTCGTTATGATCATGACAAAATCATCATGATTATAATTATCGGGGCGCCAAGAAGAAATTTAAATCTGCGCACTTTCATGATCATAACAGTAGTGGTGACGATGGTCATGACAACATTTTGTAACTTTTGGAATTTGATCGTCATGATCATGATAAATGCATCATGATCATAATTTTGGCCGTCATGATCATAACACAGGTGGTGACATTAGTCATGACTACTCTCGGGAATTTCCAAAAAAGTGCAATTTGGAACTTCATAATTTTACTCCAAAAATTTTTTTGATGATTGGTATTTTCTTGTTATCACTTGTAATGAAGATTTCCATCATCTTTGACCAAATTTGACTTTTAGATCCTGACGAAAAATTTGATCTTTGATTTCAACCCAGTCATCACTCATGATGAGTCTGTCAGTTTATCTTGGGGAAAGACACCCTACTCCAAATACTGAATGATTGGCTTCATCCACTCTTCCACCTCCTGAGTATTCAATACTTCTAGTTCTTCAGTGCTTGGTTTGATCAATTGCTCAGTTAGCTCCAGCTCTTTGAATATTTAGTTGTCTTCTGATGCTGACTTTGCTAACAAATCTACTTTTGTATTGTCACACCTGAGAATTTGTAATATTTCCTATTGTCCCACTTCCTGCTCAAGCTTCTTCAGGAGTTTTTTTACCTTATCTGCGTACTTGATCATGCTCGGCTCTTTAACTTAATAAGTTCCTTTGACTTGGTTAACTACTAGTTGAGAGTCAGAATAAACTTTGAGATGCTCAACTCTGATCTTTATGGCTAACTTGAGTCCTGTAAGTAGTTCTTCATACTCAGTTGCATTGTTGGTGGTATTGTATTTGATCTAGATTGCATACTTGATTCTGACTTTATTTGAACCAATCAGAACAACTCCTGCTCCAGATCCATGTGCTCCAGATGCTCCATCTATGTATAATTTCCATTCTGGGTATGATTCCTCGACTGTCATCTCTTGAATGAAGTCTGCTTATGCCTAAGCCTTTATTTGCTGGTGAGGCTTGTAGCTGATGTCAAACTCTCTTAGTTGAACTGACCATTGTACAAGTCGTCCTGAAGTTTTAGGTCTCTGAAGAATTTTTCGTAATAGGAAGTTGGTTCTGACAACAATTGAATGTACTTGGAAGTACTGCCTGAGCTTTTTGGATGTGTGAACGACCATTATGGCAAGTTTTTCTAATTTAGGGTACCGAATCTCTGAGCCTCTGAGCATCTTGCTGATATAGTACATCGAATTCTGTTGACTTCCTTCTTCTCAGACCAATACTGAAGCAATTGATTCGTTCCCAATAGAGAGATACAAGTATAAGACCTCTTCTAGAATTGGTCTGCTGAGCAATGGAGGTAAAGACAATAACTTCTTGATTTCTTCAAATGTTGTCTGACACTCGTCAGTCCATTCAAACTTCTAAAAATTCTTCAATGCTCAAAAGAGAGGCAAGCATTTTTTAGTTGAGCATGAGATGAATCTTCCGAACACTGTGATTCACTCATTGAGTTTCAGAAGCTCGTTTAATGACTTTGGAGCTTTTATGTTCAGAATGGCTTCTATGTTCTCCGGATTTGCCTTTATCCCTCTGTGTAAAATCATGAAACCCAAGAACTTCCCTGCCTTTACTCCAAATACACATTTGTCTAGATTCAACTTGATCCTATTGATCGAGTATGTTAAGTATTTGCTTGAGATCCTTAGCATGTTTCTCTGCTCGTTGACTCTTGACAATGATGTCATCTACTTATACTTCCACATTCTTTCTAATTTGATCTTGGAACACATGGTTCATCAGCCTTTGATAAGTTGCTCTAGCATTCTTCAATCGAAAAGGCATAACTTTGTAGCAATAAAGGCCTTCATGAGTGATGAACGATGTTTTCTCTTGATCCTCTTCCTTCATTGGGATCTGGTGATAACCTTGGGCGACATCAATGAAGCTATATAAGCTATGACAAGCAGTTAAGTCTACCAACTGATCAATTATTGGCAATGGATAGATATCCTTGGGGCATGCTTTATTGAGGTCCGTGTAATCAACACACATTTTGTACTTGCCATTCGACTTCTTGACTGGCACCACGTTGGCCACCCAGTCCGGATGTATGACCTCTCTAATAAACCCGGCATCTAAGAGTTTCTTTGTTTCCTCAGCAATCACCTTCTGTCTTTCATATGCAAACTTCCTCTTCTTCTGGATTATGGGCTTCACTCATGGGTTGATTTTCAGGCTATGTGATGCAATCCAAAATCCACTCTAACAATCTCGAATGCTGTTAAGGCAAAGCTAGTTGAGTGTCTGCTGAGAACTTAACTTATTCCTTTTCTAATATCTTCATTAAGCTCACCCCCAATCTTGATTGTCTTGCCTTCAACTATCTGTACAATCTGGACTTGGTCTACTGGCTCTAGGTTGGCACCCTATTTTTCTGACTCTAAAGATTCCAAAGGGAATGCTTTCATCTCCGGATTGACAGCCAATTGGTAGCACTGCTTGGCCATAGACTGATCTCCGAGGATTGTAATTACTCGGTCTTCTAAAGGAATTTTCACAGTCAATCTCCTGATGTTGGTGGCTGCATCAATTTCATAAAGAATCTCATGCCATTATAAGTAAGAGGGAGGTCAACCACATTGAATAAAGCTTTAACAGTCTTCACATCCTTAGTTCTTCTATCTCCAAATTCTACTAACAGTTCTACCAATCCCATTGGTTGTGTCTTCCTTCCATAGAAACTTATGATTGGATTCTTTATGAGCTTTAGATCAGTAACTAAGCTTCCCATTGCCTTGTAAGCGTTCTAAAAAAGTGCATTAACGGCGCTCCCATCATCAATTAATAGCCTCTTTACTAGATAATTTTGGATGTGTGCACTTATAACTAAGGCATCATTATGAGGATGCCGAGCATACTCCCCATCTTCAGGCCCAAAAGTGATAAATGGTTTCTATTTTGTAACCGAGCATTCCACCTTTTGGGTCCTCTTTAACTTCCTCTTAGTTGGCATTTCTCCTCCAACTATTATGTTGATGACTCTGGCTACATCCTTCCGAGCTTTCTTTTGCTCAAATCTGTCTCCCCTCTGATCATCTGAATCTCGATCTTTTATAACATTGTCTATAAATCTACCCAGTTTCCCATTCTTGATCAGTTGCTCGATTGCGTTTCTAAGGTCTCGGCATGTATGTATCTTATGCCCATAGTCTAAATGGTACTGACAATAGAACCTCCTATCCTACATTCCTCTCTTAGGTGGACTTAACCTCCTAGCGGGAGTTATCCCTACCCCATTTTATCTAATCTATATTAAAATCTCGGATCTGGAGACATTTAAAGGTGTGTACCTTTCTGTTTCTCTTCTGAATCCTTCTGTTGGATTTTTGAAATTGTTGCGAGGAGCAGGGGGCCTTCTCAAATTAACTCTTTCCTTCCTTTTATAGGGCGACTTTTCATCATCCCGACGGAGCCTTCTATCATCGTCCATTTTATTCAATTTCGTGGCTATAGACATAACCTCATAAAAAGTACGTGGCTCCTTTGTCAAGATTTTATCTCTAAGCTTTCCCAAGCGAGTCCCATTCTTCATTGTTTCTATAGCTACTTCATCACTTAAATTTTCAATTTGCATAGCTACTTTATTGAATCTATCCAAGTAGCTTCTCAATGTTTCATTGGCTTCTTACTTGCACATCCGAAGGTCGTTTATACTTTTGGCTGGAGGAACATTAGTAATGAACTGAGTTCTAAACTTTTCCACCAACTCTTCAAAAGATAAGATAGAGTTTTTAGGTTGTTGATGAAACCACCTCTAAACAGTTTTAGTGAGTGTGCTGGGGAAGACTTGGCATAAGATCCCATTATTTACATTTTACAACATCATTTTAGTTCTAAATGATGATATGTGGTTAATCGGATCTCCGGTGCCATCATATTAATATAGTTACAGAAGCTTGAATTTAGATGGGATCTCAGTTCTGACTATTCTACTTACAAAGGGTATTGTTCCTTAAGACACATTCATCTTCCTTCCTTAGCCTAGTATGCGCCTTCTGAATTACTTGCTTAACCTTCTGAGCTATCTGCGAATCATCTAGAGCCGCAATACTCGTGCTGGACTCTCCTTCTGGATCCTTCCGAGCTTCTTTACTTCTGCCGAGCATGCTCTGAATTGCTGCTAGCGGTATGATCAGATTGTACTCCAGATCAGCTATTTCGGGATTATTATCTTGGATTAGTGCGTTTAGCTGTTGTCACATTAGGACCATTTGAGCTTGGATATTTTTAATCATTGTTTCTTTATTTGATGGAGGTAGGTTAAGTGTTTGGGTTACAATGTTTAGGTCTAGTGTATTTATAATAGGAGTTCCTGCTAGGCTGGGAAAAGGTATAGAAGGAATAGGTCTGCCAGTATATTGTAGAGGAGCGTAATAAGAGAAATTTGTGCCTGGAGTTAGGCAACCCTGAGTAATGCCTAGTGATGTATGTATATTGAGGGGATTTTGTAAGGATGGCCCAGCATGTTGAATAAGGCCTGCTGGATTGATTAGAATAAAGGGAGTTGACAGGTTAATGGGGGCTGATGGATTGATGGGAGTAATAGGGGTTAAAGGATTGATATGGGTATCCGAAGTGGTATCCGGTGGATTGATCTGAGTATTTATAGCTGGTGGTAGACTAGATGCCACGATTTGAATTGCCTTTGCTCTGTGGATGGTGATGGCTTTGACTCAAGAGATTTCCACAGACGGTGCCACTTGATAACTTGATTTCCAGAACCTCCGAGTCCTGCGGTCAAGCAATCAACAAAAGGGTAAGGTAAGATATGGAGTTTCCCCCACAAACTCTCCGATGCTTAAGTCAGAGAAAGTAGAGAGAGAAATCTAGAGAGATAAAGAAAGAATAAGAGCTTAAGAGAATAGAATGAATAATGTAGGGAGAGGTGAGGAGTATTTATAGAGAATAGGATGCTTAAACCTGAGAGGAATAGGATTCCTCTTTCATATAAGACTTGTGCCTTAAGGAATTTCTTCCTGATCCGGGACTCCTCTTCCTCTATGGACTGATCTTTCTTTCTCTGCAAGTTATTGTTATTTAAGAAAATAAGTCATTTAATTAAATAGAAATATACCTGTGGGGTATCAATAGGAATACATTTGATTGCTCTCTCTTCTTCATTCGTAAAAAGAGACTCTAGTAAATTTTCATCCCATTTCCCCCTTTCAAGATCTATCAAATCTCTAACTAAGAACACTTCCACATTTTCTGGTTTCTCAGACTAAACTTTGAAATTCGGTAGGCTTGGAATCCACAAATCATTCCATATTTGAATCTTTGTCCCTGAACTGACATTCCATCTATAACCCTTCTCCAAAATTCCCCTTCCTTGTATTAAACTTAACCAAATCCACAAGGCTTTATTTCCTTATTTAGGTGCAAATACCTGCTAATGTTCTATTCTAAATGCAAATATAACATTAATATTTTTTAACGTAATACATTTTTAATGTTATAAAAATTAGCAATATAAGTTCAGAACGGTTTTAGTTTCTATTTGATAACGTCATTATAGTCTGTACATGTGGCAACTGAGACCCACAGTCAGTTGATAAATTAATAGAAAAAAAGCTCAAATACCCTCCTAATATTTTACCCTAAGTGCAAATATACCATTAAGGGTTGGAAAATGAAATATTTGAAAATTTGGAGTATATTACATATTGAAAATAAAAAATAAAATAGTCTAGTTATACATTGTGTCTTTCTTTTTTTTTTTTTTTAAGTCTAGTTATATTATATATTTATCATGTAAGAAATTTATTTTTTCATTGAAAGTAATATTAATTTATAAAATTTTCTTATAAGAATTAATATAAAAATTAAATTGGATAAAATTTATATCATTAAACTAGAAAAAATTTATTATATTTAATGTTTGTCTTGAAATGAACAATACAAGAAATAAAAAAAACTAGAACATAATTTATTTTACATATAAATAAAGCATTTAGTAAAATATGCATAAATTAATTAAATAAATTGATTAACAATTTATCATTACTATTTTTACGAATATTTTTATTTATTATAATTAATCTATTTATTTATGTTTAATAAAGATACATGATATTAATAAAATAAATAAATTATTTATTTTTAATATTTATTTAATAAATAAATATTAGTGGATATTTACACTTAGTGTAAAACATTAAGGGGGTATTTTCACCAATATATAAGTTGATTGTGAGTCCCACTTGTCATATAAAAATGCTATAATTGCATTATCAAACAGAAACTAACATCATTCTGGAGGGGTTTATCTTGTGAAAGTAGATGATGAAAGGTAATATGAATTCTGTATTATGTACGTAGGTTACAAAGATACTTATACATTAGTAGGTTACAAGAGAAGTATAAATAACTAAGAGGTTGGTATATAAACAATAACTGATGACAATTACATTTACTGTGTTAATACCCCCCGTCAAGCCGATAGGGAGTGAGCTTGAAGACACAACTTGGAGCAGAAGTGTTGGAATTGGCGAACACCCAGAGGCTTGGTGAAAATGTCGCCAATTTAGTCCTTGGTGGAGATGTAACCAATTTGAATGAGTCCTTTGGCCACTTGCTCACGAATAAAATAAAAATCAAGGGCAATGTGTTTGGTGCATGCATGAAAGATGGGATTGGAGGACATGTAAATGGCGCCAATATTATCATACCATAAAATTGGTTTTGTGGGACTAGAAAAACCAAGTTCATTTAATAAGGATTGAATCTAAATCAATTCAGCTGTAGCATTAGCGAGAGCTTTGTACTCACTTTCAAACGAAGAACGGGCAACTGTGACCTACTTCTTAGCACTCTAAGAGATAAGGGAGTTACCAATGTAAACACCATAACCACTAGTGGATCGTCTTGTGTCTGGGCAACCACCCCAGTCACTTTCTGAATAGCACTGAAGAGAGAGCTTGTTGGTGGAGCCGAAATGAAGAGAGTAAGAGATGGTGTGCTTAAGATACCTGAGAAGCCATTTGGTGGCAGTCTAATGGGTGTCTATGGGAGAGTACATGAATTGACATAGACGATTGACAGCAAATGCGATGTCTGGGCGAGTAAAAGTTGCATATTGCAGTGCGCTAACCACATGTCTGTAAAGTTGAGGATTGTCAAATGGTGTGCCATCATGTTTAGACAAAGGTGGTGTTGTCGCCATAGGAGTGAGGCAGCCCTTTACATCTTGCATTTCGGTTTTGACAAGAAGATCAATTAAATATTTTTATTGTTTGATGGCAATACAGGTGGAGTGGTGGTGGACTTGAATGCCTAGGAAGTATTGTAACCGTTGGACATCTTTAACCTGAAATTCACCTTGAAGTTAAGAGATGATCTGCTTAATGAGATTAGAAGAAGAACCTATAACAATTATATCATCTACATAAATTAATAAAAGCACTAAATCATTGCCTTGCCGAAAATAGAATATGGAGGAGTCAGCCTTGGATGATAAAAATCCACGATGCGAGAGAAAATTGCTTAGCCGAGAGAACCAGGCACGTGGTGCTTGCTTGAGGCCATAAAGTGATCTTTTGAGAAGACAAACATAATCAGGGTGTTCTGTATCTTGAAACCCTTGAGGTTGTTCCATATAAACAGTGTCAGAGAGATCACCATGGAGAAAAGCATTTAAGATGTCCAATTGTTGCAAAGGCCATTGATGCATGGCTGCCAAAGAGAGAACTAAGCGAATTGTAGTGGATTTGACCACTGGACTGAATGTTTGATCATAGTCCACCCCATCCTGTTGATTATATCCCTTGGCTACAAGACGAGCTTTGTAGCGAGAGATACTGTTATCTGGATTTCTCTTTATGCGATAAATCCATTTGTTTCCCATGATGTTGTGATGAGAGGGTCTTGGAACTAGTTGCCAAGTTTGGTTATGAATAAGGGCATTGAACTCATCTTGCATTGCAGATCGCCATTTTGGTGTTTATTGGCTATGGTAAAGCAAGTGGGTTCAAGTTAAAGAGGCGAATGGGTGGATGTTGTTTAGGTGAGATGGGCTTGGCATCGATGCATGGTGGATTTGCGTAGTTTCATGGCATGGGTTTGGTTAGAAGGGGGAGGTGGAGATGGAGTCGGGTTAGAGTGAAGATGGGGTTGTTGATTGGGATAGGATGTTAAATCAATAATAAGATGGAGATCAAATTGGTTTGAAGGGGGAGGAGAAGTTGTGGATAAGGATAAAGGTAAGGTCGATAAGGAGGTAGAGGTTGAGTTGGATGAGGTTGGAGAGGTTGGGTTGGAAGAGGAGAGAGAAGAAGATAAGGAATTAGAACGAGAAGACATACCTAAAGAGTTCGGATAGACTTGGCTTATAGTCATTTGCAACCAATCAAATTGAGTGGATGATGGAGAGGAGGACATCAAAGATGTGGTCTGCGCAGGGAACTTAGACTCATCAAATTTGACGTTTCTGGCTATGTAGATACGGTCTGTATCAAGGTCTAGACATCGGTGGCCTTGATGTGTGGTTGATAGGTCGAGATAAATGCAAGGCTTAGTGCGAAAATTAAATTTGAAGGTGTTATAGGGACGAAGTAGTAGGTATATGCAGTAACCAAAAATCTTTAAATCATGATATTTAGGTTGAACTCCATATAATTTGGAAAATGGTGTGTGAGAGTGGAGAACAGGTGTTGGCATAGAATTGATGAGAGAAACAGCAGTATCAAAGGCGTAAGGCCAAAATTTAAATGGAACATGACCATGAGCTAACAAAGTTAACCCTGTATCAACAATATGGTGAATTTGTGCTCCGCAAGTCGATTTTGTTCATGTGTATATGGACATGCAATGCTATGTATAATGCCCTGTGACTTAAGAAATTGATTTACTTTTTAAAATTCCCCACCCCAATCAAAGTGCAAGGCTTGAATGGTAGTGTTAAATTGTGTTTGAACAAATTTGTGAAAATTGAGAAAGACATGATAAACTTCACTTTTATTTTTGAGAAAGAAAATCCAAGTGAATCAAGTAAAGTCATCCATAAAATGAACAAAATATTTAAATCCAACATTTGAAAGAATAGGGGATAGTCCCCAAACATCCGAATGCAAAATTTGAAAAGGAGCCGTAGACTTATGTTCTACGAAAGCAAAAGGTAACTTAGAGAGTTTTCCTAACAAATAAGATTGACAAGGTGATGATGGTGGTGCCGATACATCAAGTTGATTATGCTTGGCAATGGTAGAGATGACTTGACGATGAGGATGACCTAAACAAGAATGCCACAATGAATATGAGCCAGAGGAGTCTGCAAGGAAAGCATTATTGATAGTAGTTCGAAATTCATACAAGCCATGTCTATTTTTGCCCTTCAGTAATGTCTGTCTAGTGTCCTGATCCTTAACAAAGAAATAGTGAGGCCAGAATTTAAAGAAACATTTATTATCAACACTAAATTTGTGGACAGAGAGTAATGGCTTGGAAATTTTTGGAACATGTAGAGTATTAGATTATAGAAAAGTCTTTGAGGGAGTCGGGAGATAAGAATTACCAGAATGAGCAATGTTCAAACTTGTACCATCGCCAATGTATAGTCTGTCTGAATCAGGAACTGGTTGAGGAAGGTGTAGAGATCATAGGTCTGGTGTGATATGAGCGGATGCACCAGTATCCGCAACCCATGATTGAAAGGAGTTATGTGATTAAGGCAAAGATTGAGGTTAATGGTAGCCAATGTGCGCCTGTGGGAACGACGCAGATGGTGAGGAACGCTAATAATGGTGTCTGCAAGTGACCGCTGTATGATTGTGCAGTCCAAAAATCTGACATGACATACCTCGGTGATTTCGATTCTGCCAAGGAGGTCTGTAATTCGGAGTAGGAGCTCGGGTTGGAAAGGGTGGGCGATAATAGGAAGGGGAAGTGACTGGGTAAGGAGAAGAGGATGGAACGTTGGGAGTGGGCAACAATGGTTGTTTGTGAGCAAGGTGTGCCATATGGGAATAAGAATTACTTTTGAGAAGGATTTCGTGAGACACTAGTTGACTGTGTAACTCATTAAATGTGACCGGTTCTACCCGAAGAGTTAAGGAAGAGATGATACCTTGATAATCCATGCCAATATTGTGGAAGATTATGGCATTAAATTCTGCAGCTGACATGCTTCTTCCAGCGGTGGCAAGTTCATCAGCAATTGACTTTGCCTTCCGTAAATATTCAGTGACCAAAAGACTATTCTTTTTGAACTCTTGAAGTTCAATATGAAGCTAGAGTTGCAGATTTTGAGACACAGCTCCAAAGGCATTAGCAAGGGTAGTCCATGCTTGAAGAGAGGACGTGACACCCACAACATAGGGAAAAATCTCTTTGCGGGAGGAAAAGATCCAAGACAATAGCAACTGATCCTTTTTAAACCACACCTGAAATTCCGGGTTTGGAATTGGAGAGGGAGGAGTATCGGTATTCATGATGGTGGGAGAAGGTGGTGGTCGAGATCCATCTACAAATCCCATAAGATCTTGTGAATTCAGAAGAGGTATGAGTTGAGTCTTCCAAGCTAAGTAATTTCGTGAATTAAGTTTAATAGAAAAATTAACTTGAGTAGAGGTTGAAGAAGAAGAAGAGGAAGGAGTGACAGGGACAATCTGGGTTTCGGTATTTGATGCCATGGGGCTCTGATACCATATGAAAGTAGATGATGAAAGGTAATATGAATTCTATATTATGTACGTAGGTTATAAAGGATACTTATACACTAGTAGGTTACAAGAGAAGTATAAAGTAAACAAATAACTAAGAGGTTGGTACATAAACAATAACTGATGACAATTACGTTTACTGTGTTAATATATCTTACTAATTTTTGTAACTTTAAGGGTGTATCTGAACTCTAAAAAAATATTAATGGTATATTTGCACTTAAAATAAAAAATTAGGGGATATTTGTACCGTTTCCCTTTATTTTTTTAGTAGGTCTCACTACATGTAAGTATAGATGAATCCTATTATTGGCACCTGCTATAGTACAAACATTTGTATCAATACAAATAGAATTAGAACCGTTAGATTTATTTTTATTTAATTACCACCATTGATGTAGACACCCAATTCTGGGATAAGGGGGTGTGGATGCGACAGAGGACTCCGATGATGAGAATTTATTATAAATAGATCCTCAGAATTTAATTTTTGGATCTCAAAGGCTAAATTGCTCTTTTTCAAGGATTTAATTGAGTTTTTATGGGCTAAATTGAAAGTTTTCTTTTCAGGGGTCTTTTAGTAAAAGCTTCCTTTCTTCAGGGGTCTTTTAGTAATTAAAAGTTAAAAAAAAAAAAAA
>CATIWK010188969.1:0-24384 GCA_949634005.1 Mallotus japonicus
TCTGTTCATGTTTTTTGTATGCAGAAATGATTGCAGTGCTTTGTGCTTATATTCTTTTTGTAATTAAAACTAACTAATTTTTGTATCTAAAGTTGTGTATACAAAAACAACAAATGTAATATTTGGACAGTGTACATGTATGGGCATGGCCCAAATATATTAGTGAAATATCAATATATAAAGTTAGTGATTTTATTTTTTTAGCCCAAAAAATGGGCCCAATTAACCCGAGCCCAACCCGATTACCGACCCGACCGAACCTGACTTTTATCAACTTCTGAAAAGTCGGTTGTTCCCTCTTAATCGGATCGGATAAGTCCTGAAAATGCCCTTCCGAAACCCGTTCGATTTTAGTATTTTTCCAACCCGACCCGCCCAATTCTCACCCCTACTTACGTGCTACTATTGAAGGTTCATCTAAGGGTATGCCTACCTCAATAAACCATTGAATGATCTACTCAAGAAAAATCCAATCACGTGGTCAAAATCTGCTGAAAATGCTTTTCAATGTTTGAAGCAAACCATGGTTACTACGCCAGTCTAGCCCTACCTTCCTCTACTAAAGAATTTATGGTTGAACTAATGCTACTTCAGTAGGAATTGGAGTGGTATTAATGCAAGAGGGACGCCCTATTGCCTATCTAAGTAAGGCTCTTTCCTCATGACATTAGTCCATATCAGTATATGAAAAGGAGCTCTTAGCAGTGGTATATGCAATAAAAAAAAATGAAGGCATTACTTGACTAGCAGGCATTTCATGATAAAAATAAACCACCAAAGCCTTAAATATTTTTTAGAACAAAGAATCTCCACTACAAGTCAGCAAAAATATCTTGCCAAATTATTTGGCTATAATTTTTATATTTTTTACGAGGGACAAGATAATCAAGTTACAGATGCTCTATCAAGGGTTTATATCTCTAAATTGTTCTCTTTATTAGTTTCCTCTGCTCACAATTCTCTGCTGACCCAAATTCAAGACAGTTGGTCTTTGGATCCTCAATCGGGTTCATTTGTATCCTAATGGCTAACTCAGCCTCATGCTACAGAGCTATACACTTGGAGTAATAGGGTCCTTTTTCGAAAGGGTAAGATAGTAGTTGGACATAATTTACAGCTACAAAACCAACTCATATATCTATATCATGACTCTTCCCTCAGTGGCCATTCAGGGGTACAAATTACAACTAAAAGGTTGCAAACTCTTTTTTATTGGAAGTCCTTAGAAACGTCAATCCAGAATTACATCAGGTCTTGCCATGTGTATCAGAGATGCAAACTTAAACTTGTCAAGAATCCTAGATTGTTGTAACCTCTCCAAATTTCGTAGCATGTATAGACTGATATTAGCATGGATTTTATTGAAGGATTTCCAGTTTCTAGGGGAAAAAGATGTTATAATGGTGATTATGGATAGGCTTAGCAAATATGTGCATTTTGTGGGTCTCAAACATCCCTTACTGCTGTAAAAGTTGCTCAAGCTTACCTTAATAATGTTTTCAAACTTCATGGTCTGCCTAATACTATTTTTTGAGTGACCAAGATCTAATAGTTCTCAGCTCTGTTTGGCAAGAATTGTTCTCATTACAAGGAATGCAGTTACTTAAGTCTACAGCCTACCATCCCCAAACAAATGGCCAAACAATAGTTAACAGATGTTTAAAAACCTACTTGGGCTATATGATTGGAGAAATGCCTCAACGCTGGGCTAAATGGTTATCACTAGCTAATGGTGGTACAATAGTTCATTCCACAGTATTGCTCAAGCAACTCCTTTTGAAGTGCTATATGGATATGCTCCACCTTTTTCATTTACCTTACTTTTCTGGAGATTCTAAGGTTACAGCAATGGATCAATTCATGATAGACAAGGAAACTACATTGAAGCTTTAAAAATTTCATCTATCAAAACCTTAAAACCACATGAAGTAGCTGGCAGATAAACATAGAATAGATAAGTCATTTTTTATTGGAGATTTTGTTTATGTTAAGTTGTAGCCTTACCACCAGATTACAGTTTCAAAATAAACCAATCAAAAGCTTTCTTCACTTTTTTATGGTCCCTTTCCAATTGTTGATAAAATTGGCTAGTAGCTTAAGTTGCCCAATATTGCTAATATCCACCATGTTTTCCATATTTCACAGCTCAAAAACTATCCTAATTCCCATTCTTCTACTTCTTCTTAATTGTCCAACATTAGTGACTCACTTCATCCTTACCCTGTAGCCATTCTCGATAAAAAAAATTGTCAAATGCCACAACAAGGCTACAACTCAATAGTTCATTCAATGGAGCAATGCCCCTACTGCTAATGCTACCTAGGAATTTGCCTTTAATATTGAACAACATTTTCCAGCAACTCTACCTCTTGAGGACAATAGTGTTTTTAAGGGGACAGGACTGATACATGGAAAATGAAGAATGATAGTTTTATGACTAAATAATATTTGCTGACATGTTCTAGAGAGAATATTAGTTTTTTTTTTTTTTGGAAGAAGAGAGAATATTAGTTAGTTATAGAAATTTGTTTGTATTGTATGACAGTTGTATCCACATCCAGTTGTGATGAAATGAAAATCTAATTCTCTCTTTTCCATATTCTTTAGGTTTTCACATCTTTCTCTTATTTTCTTTCTAAACAAACAGCTACAAATTTCTAAATATCACTCAATCTGGCATTTTTTTATCCTACATTATTATACATGTTAACGTCGTAGATCGAAAATTTGACACAATACTTTATTGAAACTAAAATTAAAAATGAGTTAATTTTAAGTTTTTGGTTGTCTAGTTAATTTTAAGTTATGATTTAAAAATTGGGTAACAACAATGACAGCTGCCTCAAACGTGGGGTACCGTAGATGAAAATTACTCCATTTTTAAGGGTTACTAATTGCAGACTTTGGGCACGACCAGTTAAAACAACTGGAATGTCAAATGAATTTTTTTTTTTAGGAAAATGATTCCTGTCACTAACAGGAATAGTGTTTTGCGGGTGGGGGGCAAAGACCATTTTTGCCCCCCTTTGTTTTATTTTTTTTTTCATTTCATTATTAAAAAAAAAATTTTACAAGCTACGGGTGTTTAAATTTTTACACGATGGGTTCACCCATGTGCAATTAGGTTTTAGATTCCAAAAAAAAAAATTTCCTAAAAAAAATTTTTTTTACGGGTGTTTAAATCCTTGATCCGTGTGCAATTAGGTTTTAGATTCAAAAAAAAATTAATTAAATTTCAAAAAAAAATTCAAAAAATAAATAACAAAAAAAAAGAGGCCAAAATCGTCATTTGGCCCCCAAAAAATTTGTCCTCTAGCCACCCGCAAGTGTCGCGGGTAGCGACACCTATCGGTGTCCTTTTTTTTTAATCTAAAGGATATGCAAATCCACATTCAATAGTGAACTGTCAGAAAACACGAAAACAGATTTGTCAAGTTGAACAACAGGAAAAGATGCAGCTGTTTTAATTTGCTTCCCATTGAATTGCAAAAAAATTAGTTTGCAAAATGGGTACAATTTTGGATTTATAAAATTGTCACTGACATCAAATATTATTCCCACAATGAATATGCATTTGAAAAAAATAATAATAATAAGTGTTGTCTTCAACCACCGAAAAGGTATCCAGCAGCCTGTTCTTCATTTCCGCCAGATAATTTAAGAGCTTGTACCACATCATCCCTTCCAAATCCCAGCTCAACAAGCTTTGCAACTTTGGCTTCAAAATCAGGTCCCTGCATGGATATCATTTTTATTGGAAATCTCAGAATATATATTTAAATTCAAATTGACCATGGTAGTAATCCAAACTCAAAAGATTCATCGATCTAGATTGAACAATGTGATGAGCTACCATTCAGAGCATTGCTTAAAGGTTTCACAGATCAACTTGAGTACTGGCTAAACAAATTAATGAAAAGCACTAATTGATTTGAGGATAACTAAAAGCGGGAAACTATTGCAAAATAGACTTAAACACCATATTTCTAGTGCAACGCCGCAGAAGGATGAAAAAATCGGGCTCACCTGTGCTACATTGCCACTTGCAACTCCTGTGAACCACAGAAAAATAGATGATTAATTAGTAAATGATACAAGATCCATAACACTTGGGAGGTGGTTGCAGGTGGGGGGAAGCATAGGCACACATATATTGACAAGCATGATATACAAGCCTAGTAAATTAATTTGACATCCTCGAAGAACAAAGCCATGGAATCTAAAGAAGCACACCAATATGATCAAATTTAATTGAATGAGTTGAGCAGTATTAAGTCAAAAAGAACCGTCAAACAAAGTAAAACCACTACAGGATCTTATTAGAAAACTAACCAGATGATTGACCTCCTGCAGGTGCGTTATTATTCTTTTCCACCATTCCTGACGTCACCTGAAGAAGCAAGGTGGATCAATGCGACAACTACAAAAGCTTTGAAGTTATTTGCAGACAACAAGAATTTCTAAAAGCAGGTATGTGCTTATGTTCAAGAAACTAAGTGGCGATTGATCTAAAGCTAACTATTCATAAACAAAGAATATCCTTTCACTAATATATTTGACTTTTAAGTTTTCCAGAATGTTTGATGTGAAGTCGTAGCTAACACAGGATTAAGAAACTTATGCTCAAGCCAATTTTATCTCTCCTTCAGGAAAATATGCAATTTTGAGAAGGAAAAACTGTTTTTCAACACTTCAAGTAGATATGACTGATGAAGTCAAAGCATCATCTGAACCTACATAGGACTAACTGACAGTTGCATAGTACAGTAACCCTTTTGAAAGTAGTTCGCATAATTATTCAATTTTGAAGCCTAACATCAATGACCACATTTGTCATGTGAAAAGAATATAGGGAGTACACTTACCGGGTTTCCAGAGCTGGATGCTTCTTTATGACTCTCTTCATCCAGAAAATGAGATGGAATGTCTTTTTCTGAAACAGCAAATAGCTTTAATTTCTGACTTTGGGAATAAGGGGGGAGGGGGGGCGTGAAACATCAAAAGAAGCATAGTATCTACTTCAGTAAGAAATTTAAATGGAGAAAACTCTCATCATTACAGCATACAGAGCAAGACAGAGGTCAGATGATTAACCTTGCAAAAATGGTACAGAAACTTCTCCACCGGCAACTTTCAAAACATTCTCCTTCAAATCAATGATGCACTGCAGACATTGGCTAAGATTTGAATAAATCACAAATACAGGTAATAACTTTGATTACCAAAATCTCTAAGATGACCATTAGATAAAATTCCATGCTACCTGGTGCTTGCGAAGCATATCAAGCCCAAAAAGAAATTCCATATTGGGAGAATCTAGAACCAAGAAGGAGCACGGATAAAATATATTCCCAATCTACACGGAATAAAATGACTTAGAAAGTGAAGTTAAAGTCAGCTTTAAGCAATATAGCAGCAGAAATAATTAACAACTCAATGATAGCACAACAAAAATTCCTCAATTAAATGCTTGTATGCTAGTTCAACCAATGAACCAGGGGAAAAGAGATGCACCAGATGCAATGATACTGGAAAAGGCAAGCATATAAATCTAGAGAAAATAAAAGTCTGCATCCTATGCTCTTCAACAAAATTAAAGCTTGCACAATCTGTGAAGAAGAAAATGATAAAGATTTATACGACAAGCAGGGAAAGATTTCATCTACCAAACATCAAAACATAATCCCAAAGTAATGTCAACATGTGGAATATAAATTGCTCAACTTTATATTTTCTAAAATGTGATGAATATCAATGAACTGAGAACAGATGTTGAGTGTGATTAATCATGCTCAAATATAAGTACTTGGAATAAGAGGAAAAGGAACAATTATTATATATATATATAGATAGATAGATAGAATAGAACAAATGACAGCAGCTATAACTGCCCCAATAAACACACACACACAATTGACTAGAATCCCAGATAAGTATTCTACCTTTATCGGAGCTACATGTATCCGACCCAAGATCTCAGATTGACCTACTCCACGAGCAATGCCTCTATAACGTTGATCCAAAAGTCTAAGCAATCTGAAATAGACCAGCCAAGAATGAAGCAGTAATTACAGTGTTCATTCCACACTTATTGCTAGTGAAGATGCAAAATTGAGCATCAGCGTGATTATTAACATTAGAATCCAAATTATTAATAAAAGGAACACAGGATGAAATTGCAAAAAGAGTAGAACTTCCTATCCCTACATTATAGATACTAAGCAAGGTCAAGGTGCTGCTACCAACATAAAGAGTTGAGAAGGCACACATCTAACTTTATCAACCTTTAACAGATAATGTTCTACATTTGTGCATATACATGTAGGCATTGATCTTTCTATCTAAATGAAAATATTACCAATATTAAGTGTGCAATAGAAGTATACAATCTACAACATCAACCAGCATCAATTGCACGTACATCTCATAGTGGATGTAATTGCAGTACTGAAATAATAATCAAACAAATAAAATATACACATACCCACATCGCTCGGCACAGCTTTTTGATATTATTGTGGACTGAGCACCACTATCAACAAATGCCTTAAATAAAGAGCAAAAGAAAAGTTATTTACAAGGCTTTTGATTCCACTATAAGCAATAAAATTTATAACGAAATGGGGTATTATCCAAGAAAAATTCATAATAGTTCCATAACGTCATCGGCTTCATGTCAATGAGTGATGGAAACAATTCAAAAAATATGTATATTTGTGCTGAAAGAATAAAAGACACTAAAGTTATGGTCAAAAAAATAACATGATTTTATCTTGACTGCCGCAGAGCTAATTTTTATCGTCTCTACCTTTAAAGGTACGCCATTAACTTCCATGTCAACATACAACATAACCTGAGGAGTGTAAACAAGAAAGTATGAGTTCAAGACACTATAAATTAACTTACACGATCCACAAGTTTAAGAGAATACATACCACCCTAGCAAAAGCTTCAGGGTTATATTCCAAGGCAGCTGCCCAATTCTCATCAATTCCTTTCTGCATTTCAATGTAGAAAAATTGCAAAACGCCAAAACATAAGGGTCAAATGCCATCTGAAAGGTAGAGGAAAAAATAAATACAAGGCCAACCATAAATGTTTTAGCAATAAAGCCTTTCATCAGAAATGGTGTACCACAAGTCTCAAGAGATGAAACAAGGTACTCATTTACATAATTAACAAATGAAAATTGAAAACAAAAAAGCAAATACTTCTTGGAACTGGACATGGCTTCGGGAAAAGTACAAAGCACAAAATATTAGAAATGAATCGCCTTAATTTCAACTGGAGAATAATTATTAGAAGAATATCAAAGAAAACATCACAGGACAACAAAACTTGGATATTAGCATCTTATCTTATTAGATAAAAGCAAGAAAATATACATTGAAAAAAATTCATGAGTATTGCCTGTTGACTATAGTGTGAATTATACTGACCTGGCGAATGGCAGCTTCAATTTTCTTTTGTGCCTCAACATCAAAAGGATCTGCATCAAGAAGGGCCTATATCATGCAAAAAAAAAAAAAAAGAATATAGGTCAAATAAGTGTATTTTTGCAGACCAATCCATTTGATATTGTGCACATATATTACAGCCTTTTTTCCAATAAATAGTAATAAACACAAGATTAGAAACCATTTACATCTATTACTAGAAATTAAAAAAAAAAAAAAAGGAATAAGATTGGATCAGCTTCTCTATTTGAAAATTACCTAAAATTATAAAAAAAATTATTCAAAAATTACAAAAATTACTGAATTACCAAGTAATTGCATCTAAATGGTTCATAAAAAAAAAAGGATCAGAAAGAGAGTAAAGGAAAACGTAATAGTAATATGTGGGCTCTCATCCACAAACCATTGATTTTGCAGATTGGTGGTCCTTTGATAAGATATATCACACATTAGTCATCCAACTAAGTTATCCAAAGTCCACATTTGTTCATATATTCGTATTTTCACAAAACGATGCAGACCAATACTTGTCCATGCATTCAAGCCTAATGGGCTTCTGCATGTAATACTTGTTAGAGGTTCAAGGAAAAAAAAAAAAAAAGAAATAAACATCCACCCATCCTCCTCTAAAAACTAGAGAAATATAAAAATGACGATAAACCTCCAGTAAAACTAGCCACTCACAAGTTCCTCCTCTTGTTGGCGCCTTAATTCAGATCTTTCGCGATGTCGCTGTCGTAGAAGGTCCTGCAGCCTGTTGAGGTCATTTCCAAGAAGAGCTTGTGCAAGTTCTGGATCAGCCTGTGAGTCCATTATAAATTTAGACCATGAGAAAGCAGAAAAGGTGCATTAATAGAAAGCAAGAAAAAGTTCAGCCAGACTTAAGCAACTATATCAGGACTTTAAATCCTTTGAATTTGGGTACTTGTGACAATTGGCAACTAACTCAAGAAAAGTATTAAACAGAAAATAAACAAATAACAATATCCAAAATATTATTGCAGTAGGCTTCCAAAAAAAAAAACATTGAGAATGAATGAAAAATAAATAAGACAAATTGACAGCCATTCAGGCAATGCATTTTTCCTCAAGCAGGATTTTAAGAAGAAGAAGAAGAAATGAGTGAATATTAAAGATTCAAAGGCCAACAGAGCTTAGTTTTCATACATCAGAATATTTCTCGTCTGAAAAAAAAAAAAGCGCTAAATTGAGTATGAGATTTCCAAACATCCACATTTCAGAACAAAAAGTAAATGTTAAAGAAAAAAAAATCATCCATTAAACCTGAAATAGTCGAGCCATCAGATTAGAATCATTTCGAACTTGTTGTTGGAAAGCACCAGGGTTTACAGCAGATCCATCAGGATTGAAGCTCAAATCATTTGCTGGTGCACTGAAATAATTAGCAAGATGAGGTTCAGTGTATAAAGGCAAGGAATAGATATCCATTGTATAAACTTTTGTGATTCTAGCTATGCATGTGCGTGCACTTAAGAAAAAATCGCAGTGAAACAGAATCTCATAAAAGCAGTTGAACAAAATGCCATAATTTAAAGAAAGGACAGCACACTACTAGCAAAGAAAAGCAATTGCAACATCTTCAACTCACTGAAAAATAATAGCATTTCACCCATAAAAAGCATGCTACTTAGAAGAAGCTAATTCATGATAGCTCAGGCTCAGGATCTATCAACCACACTGTCGTTGGCGTCTTCCTTTAACTTGCATAAATAAAGCTCATGCCAATCTATTCCAGTAACCTGACAATGTGGCGTTCTGCCATGTTATAGCTTTACTACTACTCTAACACTGTATAGACATGTATCTATATATCTTCCTACCAATCTCAGCACACAAAAACATTAGCACTTAAATCAACTTGTTTCACCACCATCGCAAATACATTACATGGAGGATGTAATTAAAAGTTTCAAACATCAGTAATCAACAGTCCAAATCACATAAACAACTGAAAGCAGAAAACTTTATAGTGACATTATGACAAACCATACCTAGATGCAGCAGCAGTAGGAACCATCATCACCAAATCCTCATCTTTGACACCCAATGCACTCAATTTCTCAGTATTCCTTATTTCCTTGCCATTGTACAGCAGCTGCTGCTGCTGCAATGGCACTTTGGTCTGCTCACACACATACAAATAACAGTAAAGAAAAAGAAAATTAAAACTTGAATTCAATTTTGATTACGAGACCATAAATTTTATCCTAAAAACCAATTCTTTGGCTTTTCTCAGCAAGCAATCAAACAAACGAAAAAACAGTTATTAGAAACAGAAAAGATAGAGATCATCACCTCAACCTCAAGTAAAGCTTTCACGTTCTCAACCTTCAATTAAACAATTAAAAAACAGCTGTGAGTGTACAGTACTGACATGTAAGACAAAACAAAAGTAAAAATTGAAATTAGGGTTTTAGGAAATTATACAGATTCATGAGGATCGACTTCTAAAGATATGATCTGTTCATCAGCTGTCATTACAGTGATTCTCATCTTCTTTGGATCTCTGTTTCTTCAAAGCTAAAGAGTTTCGTGTTTATGTTTTTATATGATTAAAAAACAGAGCTTTACCGTTTTTTTCTTTTTTTCTCTTTTCTTGTTGGAAAAGAAGAGTTATTATTATTATTATTATTATTATTTTTTTGAAAGAGGAAAAGAAGAGTTATTGTTGAGACTATAAACTGTGCTTTTTTTTAACATAAAGAATTTTTAAGCTCTTTTTTTTTGTTAAGTAAGTTAATTCGTCCTATGGATTTTCTTTTCTAACTGCCAGTATTTAACCATGTGCACGTTGAATAAAAATTTTAAAAATGTATAATACTATATAAAATATTTATTTTAATTATTATTAGTATATTTTGATAATAATAATAATAATCATCATCTATAAAGAAGGTAATTATAAGTTGTAATATTTATTTTATTTTTATTAAAATTTTATTTTTAGAAAATAATACTTAAAATATGTCAAAACATTTCTTCTAAAAATATCAATCTACTTAGCTTATAATTTTTTAAATGAATTATTTTATTAAAATATTATCATTTAATAAAATATATTAATTATAAATAATGAATTTATTAAACTCAATTTTTAATTTTAAATTTTTTATTTATATATAGCAACTTAATATTACAATCTCAATAAATTTATAATTTATTACGATTTTAGTAAAGTTTCTATATGAGCAATTACAGGTAATTTTTACTTAAAGTACCAAATTTTTAGCGAAAATCAGTAATTTTTATTTATGGTATCCAACTTTTAGCGAAAGTTTCACTATGGTACCTCACATTTTGTTCGTCCCTTAAAACTACCTAACCTTTCGTTTTATTGACAATAAAATTTTTGAACCGGATTTTCAGTTAAAGCTGACTACATGGCACGACATATGGCATTTGACGTGGTGCCACGTGTCACTCTTTGCTGATGTGGCACTATATGGTGCTGGCATGGCACCACGTGGCACACTTTTTAATGACGTGAAGCCACATGGCGCTGATATATCATTTGCACGCTAAAGGTGAGATATCATAGTGGGGCAATCACTAAAAGTTGGATACTATGAGTACAAATTTCTAGTTTTTTAGTTAATTTTTATTTGTGTAATTGGTTTTTGTTTTTGACCTATTGATTTAAAAAATCCAAACATTTTTGCCTTTTTGCGATTTTAGCCCATTTTTAAAATTCTAGCAAAAATGTCTAAATTTGACAAATAAGTTGTAATTATAGCCCAAAATTGACTTTAGTCAAAATTAAGTATGGAGGTGCTAACGTGGCATCCTATGTGGCACTATTAATATGGAATCTACTGCCACATCAACTAAATATTTGCATAAAAAGACCAAACGTTTTTAATTTGTAGCAATTGTTCCAAATTTATAATTTTGGCACAAATATCTTAATATTTCTAAATACATTACATTTATTACTAAATATTTAATATTTAGTATAGCTAACAATAATATTTAAATTATCAGTTATTTTTGTAATTTATAAAAATTTAAAAATATACATTATACATTTAACACTAAAATACATTAATCTAATTACTAAATTATTTTAAAATAAAATAATTTTTACATAACTAATAACTATATTAATATATATTTAATTTTATTAACATTTACAGTTATTAATCATGTGAAATATTTTTATTTTAAATAATTTATTAATACATTATTGTATTTTAGTATTAAATATATAATAAACATTTAATATTTTAGATTTAAGTAATAAATAATTTAAATATTAAATATAAATTAAAATTATGTAAATATTCTATTTGTTAGATTAAATATTATTTATTAATTGTGTAAATATTATTTTATTCTGAAATAATTCAGTAATTAATTAGATTAATGTATTTTAGTAGTAAATGTATAATGTATATTTCTAAATTTTTATAAATTATAAAAATAATTGATAATTTAAGTTTTATAGTTAACTACTAAAAAGTTACATATTTAATTAATAAAATGTAATATATTTATAAAAATTAAGATATTTATGCCAAAATTATAAATTTGGGACAAAATTGCTACAAATAAAAAATATTTGGTCTTTTTATGCAAATATTTAGTTGATGTGACAGTAGGTCCCACATTAATAATGCCACCTAGGATGCCACATCAGCACCTCCATTCTCAATTTTGACTAAAGTCAATTTTGAACTATAACCACAACTAATTTGTCGAATTTGGACATTTTTGCCAAGATTTAAAAAATGGGCTAAAATTGCAACAAGGCGAAAAGGTTCAGGTTTTTTTAGACCAATAGGCCTTTGCTTTTTGGTGATGAAATTTTGAACTTCATAGTTTTTAAGTGAAATTTTGTATTTTTTTTTTGGCAATAGTATTAGCAATGGAGGTAGCGACAGTGGCATAACAAAAGCATTGTGGGATGAGCTAAATAGAAAAGAAAAAATTGCGTATTTAGTGTTTGAACTTTTCAATTTTTGCTATTGGTTGTTAGACTATTTTTTTTTTACAATTGAGTGGTTGAACTTATTATTTTATTATCATTTTAGTGGTTCTGACCGGTGAGTGGTGGCCTAAGTGCCTTGTTAGGTCAAGTGGGGCTTACTATTTATACAGGTCAAATGCCACATATTCAAGAAAACAAGAAATGACAAAATTGTCCTTAATTAATCTATTAATTAAGACCAAAAGAACCTTCTTTAATCAAAAGATGGAAACACCAATGATAATTGAATATTATTTTCCATGGAAACTAGGATTTCTATTCTCTTTAATTCCTAGAAAAAAAAATTCCAAGCCACCGTTGTCGTGCAATTCCCTCTGTCTAAGGCACATACTATTACCATTTAATTGTTGCCTCAAAGTGGCATTTTCAGCCATAAAGAATGAAACTTTACTCTTCAAATATGCAATGCTAGAATGCGTTTTCCTTACTTTAGCCTCCAGCTCTTCCACATAATGCTTCCTCCTCTATTTAGACAACTATGCACTCTCTTCATTTTCTCATTAGTCTTGCTTTTTTATTCTTAGACAAAAGCTACCACCACATTGCAACTTCGCATTCTCAGACCAATATTTTTTATTTTTTGTTGTTTCATCACTTGTATCTTCACTATTTTTTTCCTCTTCAAAATGACAATTATAATAATAATATCAGACCTGCCATTCTTGGAGGCTTAAGGGAGACAAGAGAGGGAAGATTCAATTTTCTATTGCGATTATAATGGGAAGAAGGCAAGGAATTGAGGTACTTCTAATGGTTATCGATAATGGCGAAAATTCTTAACTCTAGAGAAGCATAATTGTTGTTGAGGATAGAAGTGCAAGTGGGGTTACTTAGAAGAATCAGGTAGGAAAGGAGGGTGTATGAGGGCAAATTTTGGAAACAAACCAACGGTTAGAGTTGAGTGGTTTGATTGCCTTGATAGAGATTACAGGAACTGTAGCATCCCAATTTTGGCTTAAGAGAACAAAAAAATTAATCATATCCCATTTGAGTATGAGTTATTATACAAAAAAAAACAAAAGTGCAAAAAAATAGTACATATAGGATTATATTTTTTTCTTGTTTTAAGAATGGGATAAAGGTAGTTAAAGGATTATTTAGGGTAAATTCTATGAACGATACCAAAACTTTGCACTTGATTACAAAATGGTACCATTACTTTAATTTGTATCTTTTTGGTATCAAAACATTAATTTTAGTTGCATCGGGAAGTCCCAAAAACACAATCAGGCCAAATTTGATGATATGGCAACCGGAGATGCCCCGTCAGCAGCCATATCGTATGACACGTCAGCAATAAAAAATAAAATGTGAAAAAAAAAACAAAAAAACTTAAGTTAATAATGTTGCTTGTTCAGAATTAGATTATTTCAGAATTCTCTCAACTAGTCCGAAAAGCAAAACATCAAACAAGTTGCAACAGTTTGCCAATGTGGTATACGATGTGGCTGCTGACGGGGCATTTTTAGTTGACACGTCATCAAATTTGGTCTAATTGTGTTTTTGGGACTTCCTGGTGCAACTAAAATTGATGTTTTGGTACCAAAAAGATACAAATCAAAGTAATGATACCATTTTGTAATCGAGTGCAAAGTTTTGGTACCATCCAGAGAATTTACCCGGGTTATTTACAAGTAAAAAAAGATGAGTTACTAATGCTCTGTTGAGTTAAATGAAGTTGTTTGCTAGAAATTCATTTCTTCTTCTTCCCTATTTATTTTTTTTAATTTATTCTTTCTCATTTTGTTGTAAAAGAATAATAGAGGGCATTTTAGACAAATGACAAGCATTGTACATGTGGATGAAGATGTGGCATGTGACCTGTGTAAATAGTAGGCTTCATTTGAGCTAACTAGGCATTTAGACCACCACTCATCGGTCAGAACTACTGAAATGATACTAAAATAATAAGTTCAACCACTCGATTGAAAAAAAAAAAACAAGTCTAACAACCAAAATAGCAAAAATTAAAAAGTCCAACCATTAAATGTGCAATGTTTCCTAGAATTAATGAACTTGATTTGTAGAGCTAAGTTCAATTGCATATTATGCATATCATTTGGGGATGCATGATCAGAGTAGTATATAGGCTTATTATATTGATGAATTTTAAACAAAATTTCATGTGTTAGGTTCTAAAAAAGGCAAAGAAGGTGCTAGTGCAAACTAGAAAGCTGGTTAGGAAGGTTGTGTATGTTTATAGGCCGTTTTGGTGAGTAGATATTCAAGCCCTTTAATACTTTTTATAACAGCAATAAAATGAACTTTTAATGTTGTTTTATGAACCTGAATTGATGTATTAAAAATGGTTTTAATTCAGCCTTGTGCTACTTGAATCACACGTTTAGTTTCAAACTTTAAAGGTTTCAAGTTTACAAATTAAATGTGTTGTTCCTATATGCTTTGCTTTGTAATTTGAATTGAGATCATTTTAGTTACTTGATGATTAAAATGAGTTTATAATTAGCTTGGTTTTATTCCTTTGGATTATGATCAGAGGTGGTTTGATTTTGAATACTTTGTTGAACTACAAATGTGATAGAAATATTTTGACTAGTTATTTGATGAAAATGGTATTTGGTTTGTGTATTACCACCCTATATGTGTTGTGTGAATATGATGAGGTATCATATGCACATTTGAGATTGTGTTGGTTGCTATTGCGCAATAGACAACATGACACTTAATTATAGGGCGGTGAAGGGAGAAGGGTTGTTTCGTGCTAATATAGTCAAAGGGTTAGCAGTCAAGTGTGCCTAGAGAGTGAGCTTGTGATGGCCTGTATGTTATGGCTAGGTTGTGATGCTTGTTTAAGGATAGTTAATACATATGAGAGGCTGTATTGATGTTGAAAAAGCATGTGTTTGACTTGGTTAATCTTTGCATAAGTTTGAAAGTAAAAACAAATTTGATGCTTCAAGTAAATGATAATTTGATTATAAATGCTCTAGTATTTTGATTTGAGATATTTATTGTGTTTAATTTAACTAAACTATTTTCTAATTGTGATATCTATTTATTGAGTATTTATGTACTCATTTTACTCTATTTTATAAATTTTTCAGATAACAGGGCTTGATAGTGGGTGGATTGAGATAAGAGAATGTGTATAGAAATTTCAGAGTAAGGTTGGCCAACAGCCTCATTAGAAAAGCCTTGTACTTTTATTTCTTAATCTTGTTTCAATAAGTATTGTAAAAGAGTATAAACTGAAGTCAAATAGTAGTGGCTAGACTATATGTAAAGCAACTATTTGTAAACATATTTTATACTACTTTACTGATGTTCACTACTATGTTTTTAGTATATAAATATGAATATCAATCTAATTTTAAAAAGTGTGGTTTCCTCTACTACTTAATTATCTGATACTATAGTTCTTATACATAAACACATTAAATTACAAAATTTCTTATTTTTTAAATACTCCACATGAATAATATCAAACATTTTCTAAGAGATTGTTTTCAATTCCTTAGCAAATGTAATTCTGAATATAATATAATTGGACTTAATTAAATGATTTATTAAATGGTTGGTTTTAAATGTCCATCTGGGGCTATGTGAGACGAGGTGTGACAATTGCCCTACAGTTGGCTACCGAATTGCTTATCATATTTGTGTTGATTAGATAGTTGCAGGTTCCTGGATGAGTCACCTGTTAAAACAATTTGCTCTCGGTTTGCTTTCCTAAACCTAGATGAATCATATATATTTTATATTTAATAATGATGTGTTGCTCACTTTTTTTCAGCGCTAATGATCCAAGTGAATGATCCTCATCCAGAAACCAATGCTTTTGTTTATGTTATGGAAGAAAAAAATGTTTTTATTTTTGGATAATTTTAGAAAAAAACTTTGTTAGTTGTGTGTACTTTTACATCTAGAATAAGTTTACTTTTACCTGTAATTTTTTCATTTATTTTTGCTTTTTTCCCGTAATGTGCTTACATTAATATATTCTGTTTTTTCATTCTTCGTAGTGAAGCATGAGTAACTTTACTAGTATGTATATATATTATTTGATTTATTTATTTTTAGTTTAATTGATCTGGTTTAGTTCAAAAAAATTGATCCAATTCGACTTTGGTCACCCCTGAGTTAGGTTTATACTTAGAGCATCCACAGTGGGTGTAATAAAAAGGGTATAATGCCCTCTATTACACCCACCTATGGAACTCTCTCCATAGTGAGACTATCATCAACATTACGCGTGTAATGTTGATAACACGCATAACGTCTTCAACTTTTACACTTCTTTTGTACTTGGTGGGCCATGTTTGTTTTAATTGAAAATTATTGCTTTATTATACTTGGTGGGTGTTTGGACCAAAATAAATTTTAGTAGAGCCCCAAGGATTTACAAGCCCAAGATTAAAATAATTAATTAATTAATTAATCAGTTACAAGAAAGAGAAGTTGAGGTGAAGTGAGTTTCTGAACGTGGGAAGTGGAGCAGTTGGTAGAAGGAAAACGGATAAAGAGAACTTACTTGCTATGGGGGACAAGATTAATCACTCTATACACACAGACTCAACAACAACAACAAATAGAACTTGAACAACAAACAACAATCTTCAAACTTTTTTTCTTCATTTTTAATTTTCATTTTAGTGTTTGTTTAGACTTTTTACTTTTGATCAATCAAACTTTTTTTTTATTTCCATTTCTTGTTCATGTCAATGGAGTGTCTAAGTTTTCTTTTCTTGCTTTCAATTGCTTGAACGTTTTAATTTCATTTTTTTTAATTTCCAAGCATTTTTAGTATTAAAGGTAATTAATTACGTACAGTTCCTTTAAAAACCCAGTAGTTTTAGGTCCCTTAAACTACATTAAATCATCTATTTAGAAGTCAGGATCTTCAGGTTGATGTACCTCACACACCTGACACGCTCACAAGATCACCCAAAAGGGTCAGAGGTAAACAATGGGCAACCCAATAATAAAATTGATGCTAAAAGATTTTACAGAACTGAATTTTTACAACATTAAAAACAGAATGATCAAATAATTTTTGTACAAATTTTTTTACTTTTAAATATTTTGATTTTTAATTTTTTTATAAATTTTAGCTGTAAATATGTGATAACATTTATATCCTTCATCACTTTCTATTTTTTAACCTCTTTCTATCATTTCACACAACAAAAATTATTTTATTTCTATTTTCTCGTCATGGATGAGAATTTCAACAATTTTAATAATATATTTAATACTCCAAATATAGAAAATTCTTCCTCTTCACAAATCCAAAACCATCAAAATTTTCATATTCTATTATTCTTCAAATATGTCAAATTATTCATATCCCCACCCAATTCCAATTATCAGTCAAATTTTTCATATCCATTTTTCATGTATCCAGTGCCAAATTATTTCCTTTGTATCCCAAATTTTTAAAACCCACAAACTCCAAATAAGTTAAGAAAAATGTTGACTTTGGCACTAACTAAGAAAATGCAACACAAACATATTTTATTTCAGACTCTCAAATACCGCCATATTCAACATAACATGAGATCGAAAATATTGCCCTCAGTAATGAACTAATAGAAGAAACTGATGGCAAACATGTTCCATGGAGTGTAGATGATGACAAGCTACTTACTATAAAGGAGAAGAAGATTGAGAATTATATTGATACAGTGTTCAATCATACAATAGGACTTATATACATTACAATATATACAAGAATGGAAATAATGAATGCCTTCCTAAATTACTGTAATTGCATAATTATAGCATATTCCTTTGAATGAATCACTAATTTCTAGCTTGATTGTCCTTGATTTGTATTGGAGAGTGATTCTCTCTTATACGCCCCCGTAAGATCGGTGTGCCATCAAGAACACCGAGCTTGGATCACATGGGAAGAAAAACATATTTGGATAGAGGTTTAGTTAACATGTCAGCAAGTTGCTGCTTATAAGGAATATGAGAAACAACCACCAATTTTTTTGACACGCGATCTTTTACAAAATGATAGTCAATGGCGATATGCTTTATACGAGAGTGAAAAACTGGATTAAATCACAGAGAACCGTTGGAGGTAGAGAAAATGACACTTGAAGCTCTTAGAAAAGAGATTATAGGCAGGCTAGTTCTATAGTAGTTGCAGCAATAGCACAATACTCCACCTCTGTAGATGATCGAGCAACTAATCATTATTTCTTTGAGCACCAAGAAATAGGATTCCCACTAAAATAAATAATATAGGAAGTGGTGAAAGTGCGATCGTCAGGATTTCCAGCCCAATCTGCATCTGAGAATGCCATGAGTATGGTGGAAGACTGACGTCACAAGAGAAGGCCATGGTTCACTGTTCCTTTGAGATATTAAAGAACTCGTTTAAGCGCTGCAAAATATGTCTGAGTTGGACAATGCATAAACTATGAGAGTTTGTTTACAGCAAATGCAATATCAGGGCGAGTCATAGATAAATATTGTAAAGAACTAATAATTTTTCGGAACTCAGTACTAACAACAGGCGGAGATCCATCAACAAGAGATAATGCACCAGTAGAGGATAAGGGAGTAGTAACCTCTTTAGCTCCTTCCATATTAGTGCGATCTAAGAGATCACGAATATACTTCTGTTGTGATAAGAAAAGACCAGACTTGGTTGGAATCACTTTAATGCCTAAGAAGTAGCTGAGATCTCCAAGATCTTTGAGAGAGAATTTGGTGGCAAGAACTTGAACAAAAATTTGAATAAATTATGGGTCACTACCTATGAGTAACAAATCATCAACATAGACTAAGAAATATATTGTTATAGCAGATGTGGCATAAATAAAGAGAGAATTGTCAGATTTAGACTGAATGAATCCATAGTCTTGAACAAAATGAGCTGAGAGCTTGGTACTAAGTGCGAGGAGCCTGTTTGAGGCCGTAGAGAGCCTTCCTTAGGCGACAAACATGGTTAGGAAAGCCTGGTGGTTGTTTTATGTAGACCTCTTCAGTTAAAGAGTGATTTAAAAAAGCGTTATTCACATTTAGTTAATGGAGGGACCAGCCATGAACAAGAGCAATGCAAAGTACTGCTCGAATGGTGACAGGTTTAATTATAGGACTGAATGTGTCCTTGAAATCAAAACCAACACGTTAATGAAATCCTTTATCCACAAGTCACACTTTATAGTGCTCTACACTGCCATTAGAGTGTTGTTTAACATGATACACCCATTTACAATCGATGACATTTTATTGAGGTTGAGATTGAACGAGATCTCAACTATTATTGCTCAATAGGGCATTAAACTCAGCATTCATGGCTGACCGCCAATGATGGTCTTTGAGAGCTTGAGAAACACACGTGGGTTCACACAAAGGTAAAGAGATGGGGTGTTTAGTCATAATGAACACTTGTTTTGGTTTGAAAATATTATTTTGGGAGCGAGTAACCATGGGGTGAGTGTATTAGGGTTAAGGCAGTTCATCGTTTACAAGCATAGGAGATGATGAGGTAAGAAGAGGAGTTAAATGGAGGCCTGGTTCAGGTGAATTTGAGGGTGCAGTAACAATAGTTTCTATTGATGTAAATGGTGGTATTGATGTACCAATAGGTGAGAAGGATAAGAGAGGAGATCGGAGGTAGGACTATTGTATGTGATGCCCCTGGATCAGTTACACACTGCTGCTCACCTGTAAAATCTTGGGAAGAAGATAAAGGAAGAACAAAATGGTTAGGGGTACTTGGAGAAGATGAATGTGAATACCATGTGGATACAGTGGGATGAGAGACTTGAGTAGTTATCAATGTCAAGCTAGTGAAGGGAAAAATATTTTCAACAAAAAAAACATATCGAGAGATGAAAATTTTTATAGAGGTAGGATCATAACACTTGAATGCACTTTGTTTTAGAGAGTAACCTATAAAGACACATGGATGAGACTTGGATTGGAGTTTGTGAGCAACATATGGTTTAAGCCAAAGGTAACATAAACAGCCAAAGACCTTTAATTTTAAATAGTTTGGCTCCTCATGAAACAATTTTTGGAAAGGGGATTCATTGTGTAAGAGTGGAGTGAGTAGTTGATTGGTTAAGTAAACTGCAACTTGAAAGGCATGAGTCCAAAAAGAAAGTGGCATGGAGGATTAATGCAGTAATGTTAAACCCATTTTAATAATTTACCTATGACAGCGTTCTGGTGAACCATTGTGTTATGGGGTGTGGGGTGGTGTTTGGAGGTGCGAGATACTATGAGATGCAAAAAACATTTTGAGTTGCACATATTCACCTTCTCCATCTGAATACACAGTGATGATTGTTGTTTGAAAATAATTCTCAACAAGTTGCTTGAAATTTTGGAATGTAAGAAAGAGATCAGATTTATTTTTTAAAGGATAAAGCCAAACATATTTACTATAATGATCCATAAAAATCACATAGTAAGAGAAACCATCTATAGATTTGATGGGAGAGGCTCCCCAAACATCAGTGTATAATGGTTTTTTACTTTGTAAACTAGAGGTACCAAATGGGAGTTTTTTACTTTTATTGTAGAGATATGAGTTGCAAGAAGACATTAAAGTAACATTGGATATGCAGGGCAGATCATGAGATTTGAGAATTTGTTGAAGAATACGAATTGAAGGGTGGCCTAATCGTTAATGCCAAACATTTGGAGTGGTTTCAATAGTCACAGATGCAGATGGCTGTACTTTTTAAACTTGTAAACATGGAGGCGTCATATACAAATCGTCACTATTCTGGCCTCGAATTAATATCGCCCCATGACTTGATCCTTCACCAAAAAATGATCATCAAAGAATTCAACAGAAACTTTATTAGTTTTGCAAAATTTAGCAACTGATATAAGATTCTTATTAATGGATAGGGCACATAGAACATTAGATAAGGAATATGTAGTAGATAATGAAGAAAGAAGAGTGGAACTAGTATGAGAGATTATCAAACTTGAGCCATCATTAATTGTTATCTCATCCGGACCATCATAGATTGATTGAAGTGAAAGATTTTTCAAATCAGTAGTGATATGGTGCGAGGCTGCTGAGTCTATGAACCATTTTTTATTTTCTGACTGAGGCACTGTAGTGAGATTGGCTGTAGGCTGCAAGGAGAAAACCGCTTACCTTGGCAACAATACTTAGCTGAATGACCAGGTTTGTCACATAACTGACATGTTTGTCTCAAGGAATTATTGTGGTTTAAAGAGTGACCAGATCTTCTCCTAAAAGAGTTGTCACCTTGATTACCAGACCAATATTGGTTGGAGTTTCAGAAGCGAGGATTCATTCCCTTTTGATGCGGATTCTGATAATTGGATTTCTTAGTGTAGTTTACTGTCACAATTATGGAGTCAAGGCTGCTATCAATTGTTTTCAGATATTACTCATAATCAATGAGTTTATCATAAAGCTCTTCAAAGGTAATGAATGATTCTTTAGCTTGAATTCTAGCTCCAATTTCTTTGTATTCTGAACAGATTACATTTAAAATATTGAGAACAAGATCTGTTTCATCAACTGGTGTCCCAAATAAGAGCAAGTTCATCAACTATTATTTTCAAGAATTCAAGATATTCTCTAATAGATTTACCATCTTGTTTGGTGTTAGTAAGTCGATCTTTAAGCAATATCATACATGACTTTGATTTGTTAGAATAGAGGTGTGTAAGTTTAGTCCAGGCTTCTGTTGAAGTCTTGGCAAATGCAATGAGAGGCATCACAGTCTCGAAGGTAGAAGCAATGATTGCACAAAGGAGTAATTGATCCTGGCGAATCCATTTTTTATATACTAGATTGATGATTTCTTTACCATCTTGACTGATCTTTTGGGTAGGACATGTGTGAGTACCATCAATAAATTTCAAGAGATCATATCCAATAAGAAGAGCATTAAGTTGGGCCCTCCATGAAGGAAAGTTCATTGAGGTGAGTTTTAGAGGAAGTTGTGCAGCACTGATGGAGACAAGAGTGTAGGGATTTGACAAGTTTAGGGTGGTTGAGTTGACAATTTTAAGGCTAGCGTTTGGGTTGATCATGGTTATAACTAATGGTTTGAAGAAATTAACTTCTTAGAGCAAAAGGGCTCTAATACCATATAAGGGAAAAGAAGATTGAGAATTATATTGATATAATGTTCAATCATACAATAGGACTTATATACATTACAACATATACAAGAATGGAAATAATGAATGTATTCCTAAATTAATGTAATTGTATAATTACAGAAGATTGCCTTTGAATGAATCACTAATTTTTGGCTTGATTGTCCTTGATTTGTATTGGAGAGTGATTCTCTCTTATACTTACAAGTTATTGGCTCATAATTTCCAACTGCAGCATTATGGGTAACTCCCAAAGTGAAAAAGACTTTTTGGAAATAGGTCACTGACTACTTCAATGAAAATAAAAAATTTGGACCAGTAAGAAAGGAGAAAGCCATGAAATCACATTGGCATTGGTTGAGTCGGATGGTTAATGAATTCAACCAACATTATAACAGAACAGTTGGAGAATATCATAGTGGATCGAATGATGACCGATTGAAACAACACTCCCGCGAGCTTTTTAAGCAGACCAATAAAAAGTATTTTGTATATGAGCATGTGTGGGTGATGTTACAAGATGATCTGAAGTGGAAAATAAATAATCCCATTGTAGACACCCTCGGTTTTGAGGCCCCCAACGGAAGCCCGATGATGAGAATAGTTCGAGTTTGAATGCAAGAGAACCCGAACTTCTTCAGAGTGAACTCGAGAGAGAGCCCCAAAATATCGAACTTGAATCCAAGCCCAAAACACCAAAACCTTGGCCAAACACTCTAGGCCCATTTCAGCCCAGGCCCTGCAGGCCTGAACAGAAGAGGCGCACGCCTCATTGGAGAGGCGCACGCCTCTCCGAAGAGGCGTACGCCTCTTCAGTGGCCACCTGCAGCTCCATTAATGCTATTTAATGCAAGCATTAAAGGACCCGACCCCACACCTTAACCTCTCTGATTTTGGGACGTGAAAGGTTGATTTTTGGGGCAAAAATCAGAGCAAAAGAGGTGGTGCTCATGATGGAATGGAAAAGGGAAAGTCTTGTCTTCCCTTGGGAAGGAAAAAGGCATGGGAGGCTTGACTGGTTAAAAAGGGGAAGAGAGGAGAGAAGAAGGGGGTGGGTCAGTCTGGAAAAAAGATAGAAAGAAAGAACAAAAATGTTCTTAAGAGAAAGGAGAGAAAAGAGGAGGGAAAATGTGGAGTTTTAGCTTGAAACTTGAGTTTTCTTGAAGAAGAGAAGGAGATCTTGCATTCAAAAGCATCTCAAATCACTAAATCACCTTTGAGGGTCTGAGTTAGGAGCTTTAAAGTTGTCTACAACAAGTAAAGACTCTTTGCTTTGATTTTTCAGAGATTCATTTCATTTTAAGCTTACTTGCTCGTATATTGTTGTTTAATTGTGATCTTTGCTTCGTTTGGTGTTAATTTGAAGGCATGAGTATGTAGAGTGTCATATTTTGCAGTATATTTTAGTTTATTTACATCAAAAGTTGATTGCTTGCTTATGCTTTGAATTTCTAGCACTTTTGATCACCTGTAGTTATGCCTCTGTCCAGGAGGCATGTGCCTCATTGATGAGGCGCACGCCTCTTGGATTCCCTTTGCGCCTCATGGTCAGGAGGCGCACGCCTCATTGAAGAGGCACGCGCCTCCTGACCAGAGATGTTCATCTCAGGCTGTATATCTTTAGTATATTTTCCATATCTCTTGCTTATTTTCCACTATATGTTTAATATATTTGCATGATTTGAGTTTATATGATGCTTGACATCTTTTAACATGATTTTATGTGTCATTTTGTGTTATGTTGTGATTCTAAAACATGTTTAGATGAATGCTTAACATTAATATGTGTATATTTGTCTTGCATGTGTATATTTAAATATTTGTTGTTTATTAGACATATTT
>CATIWK010189025.1:0-15639 GCA_949634005.1 Mallotus japonicus
TACATATACATACATATATATATATATGTATGTATATGTATGTATATGTATATGTATATATATATGTATACATATATATATATATATATATAGTGTTTTTGACTTCATTTTCTTACTGAAATATCGATACAATAATGACTACTTGGTTCGTTTATTTATGTGCAAAGAACCAAACTAAATCCTGATGAAGTTCCACACCCTTATCAATAGTATTATAGAGACTATCAATTATTCTCATATGTGAATAATTTTCATTGGGCATCATTAATTTTATTTACAAACTACATATACTTGTAAGCAATTATTATTTGTAGTTGCGCGCAAAAATGAAATTTATGTTTGCTTGTCGTACTGAAAAAATCAATTAACTCTTTTTTTTTTATTTTCTTTTTCTTTTTCTGATAAAAACATAGCAAACCCAGAAAACCTAGAACCATCTCTCTTTTTATGCATTTGAGAGATTCAAGTGCTAATCTTTGGGATTTTGATATGGGTTTTTTATCAATTATAATACCCAGTAAGGATTTTCTTGTTATAATGCTCTTAGAATTAAATTTTAGTGGTGGAAAAAGGCACATGGGTAGGTGTCATTTTCTTTAATTCTAATGCTCTTTCAACCAGTATGAGTTGGGTTCATTTCATATAACAGCAAACCAAACCAAGCCAATTGAATGTGACCATCTAAATGTTCTCCAATTTCAGGTGAAAATTTGACAATGCTGCACTTCTTAACTCCAAGTTACATGATTCTTTTTTTTCTTCAAAAGATTAATGCAAATTTATTATCAAGAAGCATAATCAGCAAGTTCTTGAATGTTGAAGAGAGAAAAATGCAATTACTGAAGTGACATAAAGGTACTTGCAGCAGTATAAAACAAGTGATAGACTGTCCCTAGAATCTCTTGCATCAATACCAAAAGCCTTGCATCCTAAAGCACAAGAAGAAACAGATGAATCCAAAGCATGATAATTCGTAGAAAAAGAGAAGAAAGGACAATGCACTTGAACCAACACTATTGCCACCAGCTTGCTTAGCTTGATTCTTATAAAAGTAAGAAGCTAAAAAGACACATGAATCTAAATCTGTTCAAATGCATCTTACAACTCGATTTTAATGAAGAAACGAGACCAAAAGCAATCAGATCAAGAACTTACCGATGATAACTCCCTTTACATCTATCATTCAACCAAGACTATATCACTCATAACAATTTCAATATTCTCATCAATCTCACCAAACGGCAAAGAATGCATCATCCAATGATAATTCTTTATTGTTTTATACATGAGAATTAAGAAAAAAAGAAAAACAAAAGTGAGGAAGATGGCACTATGAAAAGGAGAAGAAACAAAGAAAAAAACGAAAAAAGGGAAGAAAATGAAGACGATGTTGTAAGGAAGAAGACGCTGCTGGGAGGAAGAAGACAATGTTGTTAGTCCAAACCAGAACCTCACTCCCTCACATCCTCACCTCTGCTGACAGCTGCCAATAGAGGTACCATGACCTCCACCGCCGCGTTACCACCGCCGCATCTATAAATGACCATGATGACGTACCAAAACCAGGTTTGGAACAAGACACCTAGTTGCTGCTGTTGCTATTGCTCTTCATCGGATCGTCGTCGTCTCGCGTAGGGAAGGACAACAAAAAAAAGCAATGGAACTGACGGAAAACAAAAATGGACACGCATGTAATTATTTGGAAAAAAGTGACACGCTTGTAATACTTTTTGAAATAGGAGTATTTTGCTGAAAATGGGATCCAAAAAATGGTATTTTTGTAAAAATCCCTAAAATTTTTGAATAATAAGTGCATCTCGAGTGGCCTAAAAGTTATTGGGTATATAATCTTTCTCTTTAATGAGCTTTCAAGTTAGATTATAAAAAGTATTGTTTACACCGATCCAAATATTGTAGGTATGTATAAATAGAGCTATGAGCCCATTAAATAGTTTAACCTATTTAGTAAATTCTTAATTTTGTATCTCTATATGTAGTTAGTTCGAAAGAGAATGAAGGGACACCATATTCATTCAACAGACACATCTTATTCTCTGCAGCTTTTATCAACTTTATTTACTTTAATCTTCGTTGTCCTAATGATCAGGCTTCCCAATAAAGTAAACCTCCTATTAAATTCAGTTTGGCCAAATGGTCTATTTCACACATGAACTTTACCCGTTTGACCCATGACACACCTCACTTTTTATTGTGACCAATACAACATCTAAACTTCTATTTAGGGCCTATTTCACACCTGATCTAGACAAATCTAACGCGTGTAATAAATGCGAGCTGACGTGTTTTTTCTTTTTAGAAAGAGTTGACATATATTAAATGTGCTAAGTTGGAATGTCAGAACACAATAAATTCTAACCCTACATGGCATTAAAATTTACAATACTGCCATTTTTTATTTAAATATTTAAAAAAAATACTTTAACCCTAACCTTCATTCTTTACTTATCATTCACCTAATACTTCTTTTTCCACCGTCGGCCATCAATTTGTTATCTTCAATTTTCATTGCTTCTCCAATCCTCCGCCACCACCATCTTATCTTCCAACCATCATTCTCCACCATCAACACTTTCGCATCCGCACCAACAACAACAACTCACCATCAGCAATCACCAAAACCACATGGATGATATTCTTGCCCTTCTAATCCAATCAAATCTCATCTCCAGAAGGCGCTGCTCTTTCACGCCGTCGCTTTTCCAATCCTCCGCCACCACCATCTTGTGAATTTCATGCCGTCGTTTCATGGCTTCAAAGGCACAATCTCTATTTCTCTTACGAATTTCTTTATTCAATTAAAACCTGAGGTAGATGATGAGAGAAAGTGGATAACAAAAATTCAAGGAGTTGCACTTTTATGTGGTCTAGAAAATTAGAAATCTCTAGTTGTGAGTCCAATTCAGTTGCTAGCTTCGGTTTCTGATGGAGGAGAGCAGCTGTGAAATCACCATGGCCGAGCAAAGATGATATATGCAACGGCATTTCGACGAAAGAGGAGACTGAAATTCTATCAAGAATCAGTGGATCTTTTTGGAGTAATATATTCAAAGTGGTTGTATCCCCTCTAGTAAATGCTTCATATAGTTTCTTTGAGTAATCTTCTTGAGATTGCATTTCTCTAATGGCTCTTAGCAGGTTTGTGATAGAAACTAGCAATTGTTGTGAATTCACAAGCAATGTTACAAAAGTCTCTTTGGGTTTATGCTACTGGATTTTTATTTTGGTTGCAATTTTTGCTTTTATTATCTATTGGGGAGGATGGGAGGATCAATTTGGTTAGGGTTTTTGATGAGAGTAGAAAAATAGGGGTTGATAGTTGTAGAAGGGTTTTTGATGGGAATGGTCTAGTTTCTTATAGTGCCATTAAATGGGCTTTTAATACTGAGTTTGTTACTGGTGGGTGTGGGTTTGGTCTTCAATGGTGGGATTTAAGACTCCCTAATCTTGATGTCGCTCAGTTTAAGGTAATTAGTGAGTGTGCCTTTGTTTAGCTTTGAATTTTTAGTTGATGTGGTTTTAATGCACTTGTGTTTATAACCAGTAAATTGAGGTGATGATGGTGTCAGTGGGACGGTGTTTAGTGGTGGAGTTAAGAGTGGCGGAGGTAGAGCAGGTGGAGGCTATCCGTGAAGGGACCTTCATTTTGTTGAATTGTGGGAGAGAAGAAGAGGTTGGTGGTGAGAAGTGAGAAGAGAGGAAAGAGTGATTAGGCTCAGGTTGTAGGATGGAGATTTTGTGTATTTTTTTTTTCTGGGTTAATCCTATGAATTGTTATGTTTACTTGTTTCAATTTGCTTGTAATGGGATGGTGATGAGGTTGAAGATGGTGTTATTGAAACAAAAATTTCAAACTTTATTTATTTTAGTCCTTATAAAAGTTTATTTTAGTCCCTATTTTTATGCACTTTATTTTATATATATATTTTTTCTTTTTACTCATACACATCATCAAAACATATCACTTCACATGCGTGAAGGAAAGTAGAATCACACGCTTGTCCACTCTGGCAATGGATGGGTTAAAAAGAATAAAAAAAAATATTTACAGGTGTGAAATAGGTCCTAAATAGAAGTTTAGATGTTGTATTGGTCACAATGAAAAGTGAGGTGTGTCATGGATTAAAAGGGTAAAGTTCAGGTGTGAAATAGAGCATTTGGCCAATTCATTTTTAACAAGTTGAACAAGTTAGAATCAATTTCTAATCATATTATCACCCTAAGCTGATAAGAAAACATTTATTTTTAATCTCTTTACTTTTGTTATTATTATGATTGGCTCAGAGAAACTATTTCAAATAATCCAACGATATTTGCTAAATTTTAATTTGATAAATAAAAGATAAAATGTCAAAAAAATAGAAAAGTCAAAATGCATTTTTCCTTTAATTTATGTAATTTGTATGCCACTTGATTTTTTATATTTTTAAACAAAAATTTATTCATATCTCCAGTACAGAGTATTTTTTTTTAAAAAAAATAAGGTGAAATCAAGCGCTTTTTTCTTAAAAAAAAAAAAAGAATAACAGGCAAATAAATATGACTTTGGGAGCCTTTTTCCCCCCTTTTTCACAATCACAAGTTTCAGTTTCGTATTGTGTTGACGGCAGTTCTCATTTCATCATTGATTTTATCATATAGTTTAATTATACGATGACTAATAATAGGAAAATTACCTTTTTTAGATTATAAAATTAATTAAAGCAGAAAATAAAAATAAAAATAAAAATTATTTTTATATATAATAATTAATTTGACTTCAAATTATAAATATAATTTTTTTAATATTCAGTTATTTTAATTTAAATTTAAAAACTTTATTTCCATGTACAGTGTTGAATAAAGTCAGTTTAAAAATAAAATAAAATAAAATTTACATTTGAATAATCTATTTTTAATTAATAATTTTTAAATTTTTTATAATTTACAATGTATAATTCATAATATTTTATAATTTAATATTTTTATTGTTTTATGATGATGATGATGATAATAATAATAATAATAATAATAATAGTTTAAGTTTTATTTTTTTGTTACTATGGTCATTATTATTGTTACTCAAAAAAAAGGAAAAATATTTTGAACTAGTTTAATAATATTATTATTAATTCAAAAAAATGTCAAATTATTATTATTATTATTATTATAAATCTCATACCTATTATGATGTAAAAATATCTAGTAAATATATATAAAAAAAACTACAATTCTTTGATATTTAAATTATCATAACTTCTATATTAAATAAAAATATTAGTAATGTTTGATTATTTCAAAAATCTGAAAAAGAAAAAAAAAATTTTTAAAAAATAACTAAAAAAGAAAAAATATTTTCAAAAATACTGTCAGACTTTTTTTCTCTTACAAAACTAACTTTTGTAGAAGTTTTCTTTTCAAAAATACGGACTCCTCCGTCTTTTGCTTGTTGATCCGTTTTTCCAATCCCCACCATTAGCATTTAATTCAACAAAATGACCCAATTTTCAGTTAAATTATCATTCCCCTTCCATTATCCAAAAGGAGATACATTATCACATTAATGTACAAAATTCATAGTTGAAATTAACTTTTTTAATTAAAAAACAACTTCTAATATTGTAATTAATTAATTGAATAACTTCTTAATGAGTTGATTTTATAGGCTCCTATCAATTTGTATTTAAAGAGAGGAGTGTCATCATGATCTCCACCGAGTTACAACGATTAACTATTAGTTATGAGACTTTTTTCTTTGTTTGTAATACAAAACTTGAAAATAAAATTATTAAATTATTTTATGCTATGTTTAGATGTAAGAGATTTTAGATGCAATATTTTCAAAAATGCAAGAGAATTTGGAGAAGCAATATAAAATGTTATATTCAGAATTAAAGAAACTCATTGCTCTTGAAAGAGCAGTATAGGAGTAGTAACACTTACAAGGTTTGGAGAACGAAGACAAAGGAGCTTGAGAAAGAGGTGAAAGATATGGTTGAAGAATATGAAAGAATAACCCAACTTGAATTTAGCCTTAAAAGAAGAAGGAAGACACTCAAGTTCGAACATAGCAAAAAAATGGAGGAGAAGCACTTGGAAGTTTCACAACATTTGCGTGAGGCAAAATTTATGATTGCATAGTTTTTTTTTTTTTTTTAATTGAATGTCCCGACTTTTCAAATCATCATGTACAGTTAGAACGTCAAACCAATCAAAATGTAGTATATAGTTAAACGTGATAAAAACTAAAATCTAATAGCACATGAAAAATCCTAAATAACTTGACATGATGAGTTTAACTTTCTACATGTATATGACTATGATCATTATAAAATTTATCGAGCAAGCTAATCAAAAGAAATTAGTCATTCTTTTTATTAGTAATCACAAAAGTAAAATTTTTATCAATATCAGTGCATGGTGATTATAGAATTCAAAATTTTCATAATTTTTGCAAGTAAAAATAGTAGTGGGAGCACTTCTGGTTGATGTTTAAACAATATACTGATGTTGAATTTATTTTAGTGATGTTGGGTTAGTGTTTGTTTTATGTTGGTTTTTAATCCATTGGTCCATGCTCTATGCTTGTTTCCTTTTACATTTGCTTTTAGCATTGTCTAGTTGGGTTGTAATCTAGTGTCTCGGTTTTGTTTTCGGATTCTGTCTGTTCGCAAATTATATTATGGACCCCTGTCCATGTTGCATTATGGACCAAGGTCTATTACACACGTGTGACACCATTTAGCTCGTCTTTATTTGCTGGCGGGATGACAATTCTTTTTCCTGATGAAAACGTTCTTGGATTACAAGTACGTTGCGGCGACAACTGGGTGACCGTTAAACCAGTCCCAAATGCGTTCATTATCAACATAGGAGATCAAATTCAGGTCAGTAGTTCAACTCTACTTTTCCAGTTACATGTAATCGAAACTGTATGTATATATATTTTAGTTAAAAGATTTTATCTGTTTTGATGGATGAACACAGGTGCTGAGCAATGCTATTTACAAAAGTGTAGAGCATCTTGTCATCGTGAATTCCGATAAAGAAACGTTATCAGGAATGCTATATATATATATATATATATATATATATATATATATAAAGTAATATTGGTTCATTATTTAATTGGTATAGGTCCATTTAATAAAACATGCATGTTCATTTAATAAAATATGTATGTTCATTACTTAAATATTGCAAGTTTATTATAAATGCACTATAAGTTCATTAATAATTGCCTATAAATTTATTAGTATTTGCCTATACATTAATCAATTTAATAATAAGGTTCATTACTTAACAATATTATTAATTAATATTATTAATATTAAGTAAAAACTAATAGGTTAATTGGTCAAATAATATATGTTCATTAATTAAATTATAAAGATTCATTAGTTCTTAATTATAAATTCATCACTTTTAATACTCTAATTCATTATTTTATATAGATTCATCAATAAAAAATTATAAGTTCATTGAATACAATATACAAATTCATTAACTATACATTTCAGATTCATAAAATAAAAAACAGAATATACCAATAAAACATGCATGTTCATTACTTAAATATTACAAGTTCATTATAAATGCACTATAAGTTCATTAATAAATTGACTACAAATTTATTAGTATTTGCCTACACATTAATTAGTTTAATAATAAGGTTCATTACTTAACAATATTATTAATTAATATTATTAATTCAATATATTAATATTAAGTAAAAACTAATAGGTTAATTGGTCAAATAATATAGGTTCATTGATTAAATCATAAAGATTCATTAGTTATCAATTATAAACTCATCACTTTTAATACTCTAGTTCGTTATTTTATATAGATTCATCAATAAAAAGCTATAAGTTCATTGAATACAACATACAAATTCATTAACCATACACTTCAGATTCATAAAATAAAAAATATCTTTCTTTTATGTTAAAGAATTATTTTGGGGCTCTTCTTGTATTAATGTGTGTATATATATATATATGTGTGGGTGTGTTTTGTGTTTGTGGATTGGACGTGTGTATATATTGTGTCCTGGAACTCTAATGAGAGCATCTTGTCTGTGAATCCTACTGTACCATGCGTGCAAAAATTTTGATAAAAGTTTATGTGTTTGTTTTGTGATCATACTTCTGATGAATTTTCTTGTTGCTTCAGATATATCCCGCTCAGTCATACTAGAGATCCTCTTTCAACTGAGAGCATTCATCATCCTGGTTGTCCATATCTTCTTTTTCCACTTGCTGCTGGATATAAACAAGAAAAAAAATTGTTAAAGAAAAAAAAAAGAAAAGAAAAAGAGAACGGCATAACATATGATGAAATGAAAAGAGTACAAAATCATCTCTTACCTAAAAATCAAATATAACCTAATAAAATTCAGAGCTAAAAGAAGAAGAAGAAAAAGAAGAAGAAGGTTGTATAGGTAGCAGAAGCAGTTAAGGTTTTGAAAGAAAGTAGCGAATAAAAAAACGTATTTTTTTTACACGTGTGATAGACCCCTGGTCCATATTACAATATGGACAGAGGTCCATGGTATAACAACTGCTGTCTGTTGCCCTTTTGCTATCTTGTATACAGAGGGAATTTTTTTAATGGGATAAATGTATAAATGAATTCAGAATTTAAAATTTTTTATTATTTTGGTGAGTTATTTTTTCCACAATCAGGTATAAAGTAGTGTTTTTAGTAAGTTTTACAAGTTTTAATGTTTATGTGTCTTAGTGAATTAACTTAAATAACCTTTTCAAATATTATATTTTATTTTCTAATTGTTTAAATGTAAAAAAAAAAGTTATTTTTTACCCATATATATTAAATTTATAAAAAATAAACTAATGTCATTAAAATAAAATAAAAATAAAAATAAGAATTGAACCATGATTATTGAAAAATAAAAATATTTAATTTCTTTTCAAATTTATGTGAAAAGAGTGAAAAAAAAAATACAATTTAACTAAACCAAAATTAAAAATCAATGTTTACTTATTATAATTAATAAATAAAAATAAAAAATAAATTAATTTTTTAATAAATAAAAATTTAATTTGACTAAAATCATGAAATTCAACCATTAAAATTAATAAAATAAAAATAAAAATAAAATTTAATTTGCCTAGTTTTGTTTGATAAATAAAAAATTTATTTCTAATAATTTTCAAAAATTAGAATAAAAAAAATGAAGTCTAATATAAAAGAAGAGAGTTTTAATCAATATGCTCAAAATACGATTTTTTTTTAATTTTTTTACTAATTTAGAAACTTGACAGTAAAAAAAAAATCCAAACACCAAAATGGCAAATAATAAAAAGTATGGACACTAATTACACATTTATCTATTTTAATGAACTGATGCCATTTTGAAAAATTTGTAACTTTTTTACTCATTAAAATAACTAGTTTTTTTTTTTTTGAAAGTAAAGAAATTTCCATTAAGGAATAATGCTCTCTCGAGCTATAACAGACATCAACATAGCCGGGATAATCCCCCAAGCTTGAGAATCAGATAAAGAAAGAGAAGCTCGAGCCAAAGCATGAGCCACTTCATTCGCTGACCTCTTAACGAAACGAACTTGAATACAACAGAAATTAGATTATAACACACAACAATCAGCAAGTAACACATTGAAAGAAGATGCTGTAGATGGGTTCCGAATGGCCTGAACAACTTGCAACGCATCCATTTCCAATACAAGGCTATCATAATGACAGGATTTAAGCCAACTCAATACCTCTCGTAAAGACAGAGCTTTAGCATCCAAAGAGGTATAAGTTCCATTAGTTGGTGTTGAAAAAGCTGCTACAAAAGCACCAATTGAAGAACAGACTATACAGCCTGTACCAATTCGTTGCCGGGATGAGGAAATAGCAGCATCGAGGTTAACCTTCAACCACCCATCTGGAGGAGGAGACAAACAACATCACCTTCAGAACTACTAATAGGCAAAACAAGTATGTCAGATTACAATCGGGCAGCACAACGCCACTAATGTAAGTATTGACCTGAATGATTGAGGAGAAAAGGCACAGACCACTTCTCATGGCGCCATACCATATTATTACGACAGTTCCATAAATTCCAACAAATAATTGCAAATAAAACCCTCTGCTTATTATGTAACCGAGTGAAAACACACTAAACCCAAGATTGAAAAGAGGAGTGATGATGATAAAGCACCTGAAGAGAAGATCAGACCTAAACATCCCTTGCAAAAGAACATTCATAAAACAAATGCAAACAGGATTCTACATGAGTACCATAGAGACTACACCACTCATCAACCACAATCAGATGAGAAAGGAGGGCATTAGTGGTCGGTAAATATCCAAATAGAACATGCCATAGGAAAACACGCACTTTGGAAGGCACCTGCAATTTCCATACAGCTTCCAGAACACCGAAGAAGTGGATGAATGATCACAGCAGGGGCTTCTATAACAACCTTGTACTGAGAATAAGCCAGTGGTAGAGAAAAAATAGTACCATGTATCTGAAAGAAGTCTATTGCTGATAGGAATCTTAAAAATCAAACTTCGATCTCGGTCATTAAATAAATCATTAATAAGATCCCTATCCCATGATGTACCATCAACAGTTTGCAAGCTAGAGATTAGCAACATCCCTTGTAGAAGCCAAAGTAACAAAACCATTCACCTCATCTGGCAACCACAGTTATTTCCATACGAAAATATCTCTACCTGAACCAACCCGACGTCTTGCTCCTTTCAAAATAATTTCTTGTGTAGCATACAGACTACACCAAGCAAAACTCAGATTGTGGCCTAACTGAGCTTCAAGGAATGTAGATCTTGGATAATACCTCGCCTTATATAGACAAGCCACCAGGCTATCTGGTTCAGTAAGTAACTTCTAAGATTTTTTTGATAACATAGCCAAATTAAATTCTCGTAGATATTGAAAACCTAAGCCCCTAAATTTCTTTGGCTTACAGAGACTTTCCCAGTGACACCATCTAATACCACGATGGGATTTATATTCATGACCCCACCAATAACTATTCATCATACATTCTAACTCTGCACAAAGATTAACAAAAAGCAAGAACACATTCATTACATAATTAGGCATAGCCTGTGCAATAGTTTTGAGAAGGAATTCTTTACTTGCTCGAGATAAATTCTTACAACGCTAATTCTGAATTCGCTACCATACACGATCTTTAATGAATTCGAATATCTCATTCTTATTCCGGCCAATAGGAGAGGGTAAACCCCAATATCTCCCAGGATTAATGACCTCCGGAATATGCAAAACACCATTAATATAAGTTTGAATGGCAGAATCAACATTTGCGCTATACGAAATGGAAGATTTGGCATAATTAACTGTCTGTCTAGAGCAATCATCATATTGATCTAACAAATTCTTAATATGATGCCTTTCATGAGTAGTTGCTTTAAAGAAAATGAAATAATCATTTGCAAATAATAAATGATTAATCGATCGTGCAGTTCTAGAAATTTTACAACCATGTAAAAACCCTGTAGCTTTAGCAGCTTGCAATGAATAACTTGGACATTGGCCACAAATTATGAATAAGAATGGGGATAAAGGGTCCCCCTGGCGAAGTCCACGACTAGGAGATATCATCCCAGCTTCAGAACCATTGTGAAAAATAGAATACTTGACTGTAGTAACACACACCATAATCCGGTGAACCCATGCCTTATCGAAACCCACAAGTAACATAGCCTTCTACAAAAATTGGCAAGAGATTCTGTCATAGGCTTTTGAAATATCTATTTTCAATGCTGCATAACCAATATTACCTTGAGTCTTTCTTTTCAGATAATGAATGATTTCAAAAGCTATCAAAAGATTATCGATAATGGAACGACCTACAAGAAAGGCACTCTAATTATCTGAAATTAAGTAAGACATCAAAGGACGAAGCCAATTGGCAAGAGTCTTGGCTAAAATCAAATATACCACATTGCATAATGCAATAGGGCGTAAATCAGCCATACTTTCTGGATGAGGCTTCTTTGGTATTAATACAATATTGGTGTCATTTATACCCACCAAAAGAGAACCAGTCATGAAAAAAGTCTGACATAACTGAACTACATCCATTCCTACTGTATCCTGACATTTCTGATAAAAGGCGGCATTGAACGCATTTGGCCTTGGACTCTTGTTGGGATCCATACTAAACAGAGTAGCACGAATCTCTTCAGCAGTCAGTGATTGCATCAACTCAACATTCTGACTTTGGGAGACCTTGTGTTGAATAGTGAAAGACATCAAGGAGGAGGGCGCTACGGGGGCATCAAATAACTCCTTGAAGTAAGAGAGAGTTATTAATCTGAGACTATGATCATCCTCACGCCAAATGTCAATATGATCTGTGAGCCTATGAACAATATTCGAATGCTTTCGAGAAGAAGCAAATGAATGAAAAAATTGAGAATTATTATCACCATTCCGCAACCAGAGTTGTTTAGCCCTTTATTGCCAATGTGTCTCCTACTAAAGAAGAATTTTCTCATATTCACGTTGAGTAGAATGGAACAATTAGAAACCATGAGGAGAAGCAGCATGGCGATAACGGTGTAGATGATCTTTATAAAGTTTTAAACGACTTTTAAAATGTTGTTGAAACTTAACACTCCAATCTTATAATTTTTCTTGACAGTAAAGTAACTTCTGTTGTAAACTCAAAGCACGAGCTTGAAGCCAAAAAGCTTTAATCAGGTCCCTCACCTCTTTCTCCATAAACCATGCATTTTCAAAATGAAAATTTGCAGGTCTGGGCAAATAAACTTGCTTTCGAAGCTCCAAAAACAGAAGTAAATGATCAGATGAAGAACTTTCAAGAACATGAACAATAGAATTATCAAATTTAGCAAACCATGAAGGAGATGCCAATCCCCGATTTAAATTTTCCTCAACCTAACTGCAAGTCCCTCTACCACGTTCCCACGTAAATGGGTAACCCAATATATCAATCTTCAGCAGATTACAATCTCTAATAGCACCCCGGAACCCCGAAATCATCCAAGGCGGATAAATAGCCCCTCCACGCTTCTCCGAAGTACTAACAATATTGTTAAAATCCCCAATTAAGCACCATGGAAGGGATGAAAGAGAAGCCAAATAACGCATCATCTGCCAAGTTTCTTTCTTATGATTTCGGTCAGTCGCCATGTACCCACTTGTGGCAAACACACTTTGACATCAATGTAGTTTATAGAAAAAGACAAAACAGATACCTAGACATTTTCTTTCCAATATAACACAAGCCCACCACTATGACCCTGAAAATCCACCACATGTAGTCTAGTAAAGCCTAACTGTTTCTTAAGAGAGCCTCTAATCTGTCTACTTTGGCTAAAGTTTCCATAAGAAAAATGAGACTGGGCTTATGGGAAGACACCAAGTCTCGTAAAACTCAAATTGTTTGTGGGTTGGCCAGCCCATGACAATTCCATGCCAAGGTACTCATATTCCTAGGCGGGCCTAGAGTCTGGTCCATTTTTTGAAAGAGATTCTTTAGTCTGTAAAGCCAAGCCAACCCCCTTATCAACTTGCATATCACTTTTTGAAACTGGTACATCCATAATAATGTGAACCCGCCGACCCTTATTATCCATAACCAGTAAGTCCAAGCCCACCGATAACACTGAACTACTTTCCCCTTCTCACTGTGTGGAGATAGATGACGATGACCATGGTTAACAGTTGTTGGTAAAACAGAGAAAGTATATTTACCAGGTGGTTGGGAAGCAGTTATATCTAGAGCAGCACCAAAAACATGACCAACAACCATTTGTCCCCTTTCAGGCATTTGAAATTATGACTCCACTGTCGGAACAGAAGCAAACTTCGACATAACCTCTATATTATCACAAAGCCATTTAGAACTAACTTGACTTTGAGGGCGACACAAAGGGGCCCTGAGCCAGCCACCAAATGATTTCTCTACATTAGACACTAGTAATGGAAAGACATTACTACAAAAGATTTCGGAATGCCTAATATGACCACAAACAAAGCAAAAAGTACCTAACCGTTCATACTTAAACTCCAGCCAACATCAATAACCAGAATCTTGACGAATTCTCATGCCACGTTTAAGTGGGGTAGTGATATCAATCTGAACTCAAATGAGTAAAAAATTCCTCCAAATACTATTGAAATTATTAGGATCAGTAGTAATAAACTGTCCAATATAATTACCAATAAGTTGGAGTATCTGATCAGATAAAAAACCAATAGGGAGATTGTACAATTTAATACACATAGCCATATACTGAAATTTCAAATCTTGCCAGGGCACAATACCATTAAACGGTAACATAAGAATCATATTTTATTCGCATGACCAAGGGCCATTGTCAACCACCCGAGAATAATCGACTTCATAAAAAACTAGAACATGAAAACATGTGAGTCTATTTCCTTGATACAAACACTATGAGATGGACACCATAAAGCATCATGTGTTTATTTCAGGGCATTAAAGTTCACCGTATGCGCGGTTAGAATCTTCCCCATAAGGTAGTACTTGAACAAACCAGTGGTTGGTTGAACAACACTATCAGTAACCACCAAACCTACATCACCCACAGGATTAGCAATGGACATATGTTGATATTGTTGAGCAAGATCAGTACCTGGAATTTGTTTATCTTTCTCCATCATAGAAACCATAAACAAACACACTAAAGAAAGAAAAAACCAAAAAGAATGCTGCAAAAAATAGAAGGGAACAACAACAAGAGGACTAGAGAGACAGAATAATACTCAATCTAGAAAAGAACAAAAAAAGTTATCATATGACAAGGCGGAAAACAAAGAAACAATTGCAAAATAACTGTCATTTTAAGAGAATTTTAACTGTCAAAATACCCACAAGTTATCACCTTAAAATAACTGGTTAATTATTGTCACATGCATTAAATGAAAGTGTTTCTTGAAATTTATATGATTATTTTAATTATAAATCATATTTATATTGAAAAATGATATAAGTGCAAATTATATTGAAACATGAAATTTTATTATAATATTACTCATATAAAAATGAACTTAAGTAGAGATTTTGAGCTTCTATTTTCATCAAATGGCACCCAAAGCCAAAGGACTACGAAATGGCAAATGAAACCCTATGATAGAATGTTGAATTTATTTTAGTGACTTTGGGTTACAGTGCTTATTTTATGTTAGTTTTTAATCCACTTGGTCCATACTCTATGCTTGTTTCTTTTACATTTGCTTTTAGTATTATCTTGTTATGTTGTAATCTTGTATCTCGGGTTTGTTTTCGAATTTAGTCGATTGCCCTTTTGTTATGGTCTTACAAAGGATCATGAAGCGCATTCATGAACTTTACCCCCTTTTGCTATCTTGTATATGGAAGGAAATTTTTTAATGGGATAAAGGTATAAAAGGAAAATGGTCACATTCATTTTCAACTACAGGCCAATTTTTAAACTTATTTTATCTTTTAGTTTGTATCAATTTAGACAGTGCTTTTCGACTTCTTTCACTTTTATTCAACTTTCAATAGGCATGTGTAATTGCTGATGTGTCAAATATAATCTGACAAGACAATGAGATCAAAATAATGCCATTTTAATTAAGATCAAAATAAAAAAAAA
>CATIWK010189036.1:0-10431 GCA_949634005.1 Mallotus japonicus
ATATAAAAATACTAATTTAATTAATAAAAATTAATTTACACAATCTAAATTTAAAATCATCAATAAAACATACTAATTAACTATATACTTACCAAAGATTCACATAAAATCAATTTACACAAATTAATTTCAAAAAAAAAATATTTCACAAATTACTACCCAAAATTAAAATAAATAAAATAAATATAAGAAAAATAAATTTGCAAAGTATTTAACTTCCATAACACAAATCCAACTCAAATCTAACCTAAACTAAATTAATTCTAACTAAATCTCACAAAAACAAAACTAACTAACTACTAAATTTAGAGCTAGAAAATGATGTAGTTAGCTTAAAGTACCTTAAGGAGAATTGAAGCTAAAGGAATGAGGAAGAGTTTCAGCTCAAGTTGGCCGGAAGAAGACGCCAGAATTTGACTCTGACGAAGTAAGAGAATGTTGCCAGTAGAGGGGAAAAATGCAGGGGAAGAGAAGGCTTGCTGTCCGCCGGAGAAGAAGGCTATCTGGCGGCTTGCTGGTGGTTAGGAGGGCTGCTGCAGGTGGTGGCTCGGTGATGGGGATGGTGGCTATGGCAGAAGGCAGGGGTTGGGCATGGAAAGAAGAAGAAAAGGAAGAAGTGTGCAGGGGTAAAAGGGAAGCAAAGCTCCTGCCCCAAAAAAAATATTAGTTGCTTGGACAATAGCCTATTTAGTATCTAAAATTTCTCTAACTTTACTAACTTTTGACTATTCTTTAACTTAAAATAATAATAATAATAATAATAATAATACTAAACTTTTGACTATTCAAACTTTTAAATAATAAAATAGTAATTACTTTACTCTACAAATTCTCCACCATACAAAATAAAAAATATATATATATACACATAACACACACACACATATATATATACAACACCAATAATACAGTGTATTAAAATACACTAAGTTAATAATATTAAAATACACTAAATTAATAACATTGAAATATTAAAATAATATTTAACATAACATTTCAAATTAAAATCACTAAATAATAATCTCAACATATTTAAAATATTTATGAACACTGCAAATCTCAAAATTAATTTTATATAATTAAAATAAAATTCGGGTTATCACATTATTTCTTAAATAATGTTGAATTTGAATCATAATGTATGCAAAATCACGTTTAATTATTTGTTGAAAGTCTTTTATTGTCTTTGTATTTCTATCTAAATCAAATTGAACTAGTTAGTATCTAATAAATTCTGGTTATCGGTGATTTAAGAAGACTATTTTTATTATAAAATTTATCTAAATTTTATTCAAAATAAAAATTAATTTTAGAATTTAGCTATATAGCTAAATCTTAAATTTCATAATGAACTTTGATAATTTTTTTTGTTCATTTTAATAAAGAAGAGATATATACCACTTGCACTCATAAATAAAGCCACCAAGCCATCTCTTGAGAGACAGCAAAAACACACACAACACAAAGGCCAAATGTTAGAAAGAGGAAGAGGTGGGAGTGTTTAGGGTCCGGTTCGGTTTGGAGAATATAATTCTCTGGAATTGTTTTAAAATATTGAAGATGTAAAAATTAATTAAAGCTTCAAAATTTCTCCAAAATTTTAGTTCAATTTAATTCGGAAACTAAAATTTTCGGTTCGAAAATCAGTCCTTATCCGGATTAAAATTTTCGGTTGAGAGATCAATTTTTCTCTAATTTAAGAAATAAATAAAAATATAATTCAAATTAAACTATTAAACTACGAACCATTTCATAATTTTATTATAAAATTAAATGATTTTTTATAGTTTTATTTATCATTATTATTTACTATGAAAATTTCATTAAATTTTTTTTATAATACACTCTAATATACCATATAATTATTATATATTTAGGAAATTTTTATAAAAATAATAATAACAACACCGTAGTTATTAAAAGTTATATTATAGCACAATTTAAATATTGAAGGTGAATTTAAATTTTTCAATTGAAATTATATTATAATATCCTAAAATGCTATTTATAAATTTCATATTTTTTTTTGTGATTTAAAATAATATGATTGATGTGTGGGATTTTTTACTTCAAATAATTAAAATGGCATTATTTTAGATTACATGTTAAATTAGTAGGTCCAATATTAATAAATAAACATAATTATTGTAAAAATTTTTATAATATAATGTTAATTTTTATAATATATAAGTATATATAACTCTAATTCTATTAAATTATCAGTTCTAGTTTCGATTATTCGGTTCGGTACAATTCTTAGCAGTTCAGAACAGATCTCGGTTCTAGAAAATTCAAATTCTTTAGACCCGTCCCAATAAAATTTTTCTAGATAATTCAGTTCAAACAAAGTCAAACTGTCAATGAAAATTTCCAGTTCTAGATATTTTCGGTTCGTTTTTTTGGAACAGTTTCCAAGAGTGGGGCTATCTTTTTCACTAGGGACAATCCAAAATGGCAGAGTCCCATTCTATTATCTTTCCTTTTTTAGAATTTTTATTTTTGAATTAATTTATTTTTTTACATTTGAAGATTTATTTTTCTATATCTAATTAAGATTAATATTCTAAAATTTTAAAATATACATGAGGGTATAGTTGTTACTTAATAAAGTTTTTATATATAAAAAATATTATACTATCCTCAAAAATATAAATGGAATTCCTAAAATATTCATTTATACCGGTAAAAATTATACCATTTAGCATTACTCTTTATAAATTTCAACAAATAAATAATTAAATAGTACATACTAAAATCAACATTATAGTTCAATTAGCTATCCTGTAATTCTTTCAAGATTTAACTAAATCAATAAGAATCAATTAAATTTTAAATACCAGTAATTTAAATTAAAAAATATAAAAATTATTTAATTATTATACTAATGAGCACCCGCTAATATTTCGCTTCATTCCTTGCTAGTTCATGAGAAAAAACCTTGTATAGGATTGGGCGAAATTTACACCTAACTATCAAGGGCTCAGCTTTGGACATAACAATTGTTGTCTTTGTACCCATATCAATCTCCTTTCCATCAATTCGATCCCAATCTAAGCATTGAATCAATGCACCTAAAGCCAAGCCCAGGCAAGACTTCTCCAGGACAAAATCTCCTTCCAAACCCAAAAGGAAAGAACTTGACTCCTTCAACTTTTCCATTCTGAAATCTCTCAGGCTTAAACTTTAATGGGTCTTCCCATAAATTTGGATCTCTTTGTATAGCCCAAGCATTTACAAACAGCATTGTATTGGCAGGCACATGAAATCCTTCTATGGTGCAGTCATCATATGACAAATGTGGAACTAAAAGAGGTGTCACCGGATATAATCTCAGTGTTTCAGATATAATACTTTGAAGGTAATTCAATTTTGGCAAATCTGGTTCTTCTACTAATCGGTCTTGACCAATTTTAGTGTCAAACTCCGTATTTGCCTTCTGTAACTCATCCGGATTGTTGAGAAGATTTGCAATTGCCCATTCTAAAGCTATAGAAGATGTTTCTGCTCCCCCAGTCAGTAAACTCTGCACATATTGGCCAATGGACAATGCATAACATTAGAGGCTATCAAAATGTTAAAATTACAGATAAAAAAATTTGTTTCTACAAAATTCTCTTGGGCAAGGTATTCGAGATCTTTTATATATATATATTAAAAAAAATTACAAATTATGGACGTTTAAATTCTTGCATACGGGTTCACTCATGTGTAACTGAATTAATTGTTAAAACAAATTAAAATTTCAAAAAAATTCAAAATAAATAAATTTTAATTAATATTGGAGGTAATATTATAATTATTCAAAATTATTTGTCTTTTGCTCGCTGCAACGATATCTATCACTACCAAGTTAAGCCACCTGGCTCAAATTCCAATTCCAAAATAGACAAACTCATGCGGTTATTTTTCACCCCAAATATCAAATTAAAAAAAAAAATCATTAAAAAAGTTTTGATATATGGGACTAACCAGGATTAGACCTCCCATGACCAACCAAAAAAAAAAAAAAAAAACAGGATTAGACCTTTAATGATTTCATCAGAATGAGAATCAGGATGCAATTCCTGCAAATCAAGCAAATGACTGATCATGGTATCTCTGTTCTTATCAACTCGATGTTCCTCAATAAGTCCTTGCAAGAAGGAACCAACCTTTTCATGAAGCCTAAACAGTTTCTTTTTAAACCCGTCAAGATCAATCCACTCCAAAATGGGAAACAAATCTCCCCAATGTTTCATCTCAGAACACTCAAAAAACTCTTCCATAATCTCCCTGAACTGCTTCCCCTCCTCCATCCCTTCCACCGCATCTTCACTATAGTCCCGCTTCCCTGCAACCATTCTCGTTATTATGTTAGTCGTTATATCCAAAAACATTGACCTTAATTTTACCTCTGCGAAACCATGGCAAGAAACACGATGAAGCCTGCTGAGTAATAGATTGACTTCGTCTCGCCGAATGCTTAAAAATTTATTAAGAAGATTTGTTGATAAGATTTCAACAGTGCTTATGCGACGAAGGTTGCGCCAATGATGGCCATAGTTTTCTGTACCCAGAGTAGTGTTGTTGTAGTTTACATACCTGCCCATCATGGAATCAGGAAGGTTGCAGAAAACAACATCTTCCCTGGACAAGCATTCTTCGACTGCTGATGGTGATGGTACAACAATTGCAAGACGGGTACCAATTCGGAGAGACATGATTGGGCCATGTTTTTGTGTCAGCTCGTGGAACCTTTGATGAATCGGTTGTTTGATGAGGAGATGGAGATGTCCAAGAATTGGAAGAGCTGCAGGAGGACTTGGTGGAAGGTTGTTGTGTTTCTTTCTTGTCTTCTGTATCAAGAATAATATAACCACAAGTAGCAAGAAAGTGCTGAGAATTGTATGCATAAGTGCCGTTTCTTCCATTTTGGCATCGTTGATCTGTTACTTAGTTCAATATATGCATAAGATCTACAAACGAAGTGGCAACATTTTAAAATTACAAATAGGAATGGATAATAATTTGTGTGGCTAGCAGCAACACAATGTTGCCGCTAGTGACAAGTTTACCATTATATCCTGAATTTTTTTAATAATTGTAAAAATAAATAAATAAATTAGTTCATCCATTTTTATTTAGATATTAGATTTTTATTAATTTAATTAGTTGTCCAATTAAAATTGACAGTTATAAATTAGGGGAAAGTATAAAAAAATACCTTGTGGTTTGAACCCTAATCGACTTCCACCCTGAGGTTTTAACCCTAACAAACTAGTACCTGTGTTTCATTCCGTTAGCAAATCACCGCAAATCAGCTAACTCTGTTAAATTTGATGACGTGACAAAGGGTAACAAGGTCAGTTCACTTAAATTTATTATTTTAATTAAAAAAAACCACTTTTGACCAAAAAGAAAAAAATATAATCATTTTTTACCAAAAAAAAAATAACTATTCATTTTCTTTAACAAAATTGTTATCACCGTCCACCACCGCCTCAAGCACTACTGCCCATCTCCACCTCAAGTCTCAAGCACCATTCACCATTGTCCATTGTCAATAATAGCAGTCACCACCATCACTAACGCAATCACCATCATAGGCACCTCACTAATACCATCATAAAAAAGTGAAGAAAAACAAAAAGGCCCAAAAGAAGGGCGAGCTGTGCCCAGTAAGCCTCCGTTGGAAGTTGCAGTAGATTAGGTGGCAGCCCTTGAAATAGAGATGGGTTTGGATCTTGCATTAGCTGATGTTGCGTTTGCCCCACTTCCAGGCGACGCTACTGTCGTCTAATTGAACATTGACATGCCGTTTATGGAGGAAAACGATGGCGAGGAATTTGCAGAGAGGGAAGAAAGCATTGGAATTGAAGCAAGAAGAATTGTAGGAGTCTTTATACCTCACCTCCTCTCACTCTCCTAATTAATAATTTTTTTAATGCTTGTTGCCGCTGCAGATGCTATCCTCGAGTACTTCCTAGAGGCTGCAATGAAGGATTTTGTAATTGGCCGTGTGGAGCAGTCACATTGGCATCCAGATTATTGCAGCCATCAAGTAGTGCTATATGTTATGATAAAGAAGTGAGTTCGAAGCAAAGATTGTTTATGTTCATGTATGTGGTAATTTTTTGGGCAAGAATATTGTTAGCAGCGTTGTACTATTTCTGGGTACCATATAGAGCCGGGAAATTCTGTTCAATCTGCATTGTTAGCAAATATTGTTGGTCATGTTTTGAAGGTGGTGGTGTGCTTGCTGCATTAGTTCTTGATTTTCTTTTCATTTATGTTCACCCAACTGCACCATTTTAGGTAACAATCCTTACAGTGAAATGCAAATGAATAAGCTTAAAATGTAGAATCAAATGATTAAATTTCAACATTTATCAAATTCCCAATTCATTCAAGCGATTAACCTGAGAAGTGGAAGTGGAGAGTTCTTGCAGAGGCATTGAAGAAGAACAACAACGACTTGGGTAAAAAGGTTTCAGAATTGAAGGGAAGGCAAGGAAGCCGCTGATGATGGCGATGGTGGGTGTTGTTTAGCATCTGATTGAAACAGTGTCGCTGTGAAGATGGTGAAGAAGCAATAGAAGAGTGAGTGATGGTTTGGTAATAGGTGGTGGTGTTGGTTTGGATGGGTTAAATGGAAAAAAGAAGATGACTGTGGTGGTGGTTTGGTTTGGTTTGGATGGGTTAAACAGAAAAAAGAAGATGACGGTGGTGGTTGTGGTGGTGGTTTGGTAAGAGTTGGTGGTGTGGTGGTGTTGGTTTGGATAGGTTAACCGGAAAAAAGAAGATGATGGTCGTGGTGGTGGTTTGGTAACAGGTGGTGCTAGTGGTGGTTTGGATGGATTAACTAGAAAAAAGACGATGACGGTGCTTAGGTGGGCGACGGTGATAACAATTTTGCTAAATAAAATGAAAAGTTGTTCTTTAAAAAAATGAACAGTTATTGCTTTGAACGTGAGAAATGAACAATTGTTATGACTTTTTAATTAAATTATTATGTTTTTTTTCTTTTTGTCAAAAGTGGTTATTTTTTTAATTAAAATAATAAATTTAAGTGAACTGACCTTTTTACCCTTTGTCACGTCAACAAATTTAACAGAGTTAACTGATTTGCGATGATTTGCTAACGGAATGAAACACAGTTACTAGTTTGTTAGGGTTAAAATCTCAGGGTTGAAGTCGATTAGGGTTCAAATCACAGGGTATTTTTTTGTACTTTCCCCTATAAATTATTATGTAACTTTTCATATATTATAAAGTAAATAGGGAAAAAATATAGTTTGTTAAATTAGTTATAGACTATTATCCAGCCACGTTGTGAGACTTTTACCGTCCTTATAGTTCTATCCGAATTGAATCGGATTAGTCATAATTTAATGATTTATGGATACCAATGGTTCAGACCTTTTTTTTTTTTTGACACATACACCATTATCCTATAGATATTAATCATAAACAACTTCTTTTGATAATTTAAGTTTATCTTTAAATTGGTAAATTCATGAGACAATAAATTAAGAAGGCAAGAAATACAATGCGGTTAAGGTCTCTCTTTCTAATAATCTTTAATTCAATCTTTTGAGCCCAATATTTCATAAAGTTTTTTTTTTTTTGATATTTTCTATATTTGGTAGAGGAGCTTACATATATTATATGAAAGCAACTTATATGTATTATATGGCCGCATAGGATATACACAATTATATAGTTTAGGATTGACTTTCATGTGGTTTCAAAATAACTGCTTAGTTTCAAGAATATGTACATATTATAAGAACATAATGAACCACATGTTGAATTTTAATGACAGTAGGGCGCATAAGCACAGGCACAAGCATGGCTCTCACCACCTCAATATTCTAAACTAAGAATTTTTTATAATAAAAATTCATTGGCCACAAAAGTTGTGCTTCAGGACTGCACTATTCCGTAGGGGCATAAGCTTCTAAATGGAGTCCACAGTTAAGTAGTTAAACACGAAATTTTTTTTCAAAATATTAAATTAAATAAGTATAAATTCAATGGATCCTTCGGGATCCCCATTGATTGTGAAGTGTGTGTGTTTGGGTTATATGGGTTAGCATGCCTTTACAAAATTGCCATGGTTTTGTGAAGGAGTGTGTCGTGTCCCTGACTCAATGTGTGTTGTGTGTGTTTTGTACAATAAAAAAAAATACATTTGCAGTGTATGCGGTGTGGTGTCTCCCATTCACGGGAACCGAGAAGTAGGCTGCTCTTTCGGGATCCCACATTAGTTATAGAGTGTGTGTGTATTTGGATTATATGAGTTAGCACGCCTTTACAAAATTGTCATGGTTTTGTGAAGAAGTATATTCTGTCTCTGATCTAGTGTGTGTTTTGCACAATTTTTTTTAAAAAAAGTATAAATTCAATGATTAACATCGTGAAATTCTGTCTATTATGTTTCTTAAATAAAAGGAGCTTCTAAATACCAACAATGGTTAAAATTAATTGGCATGGGCTGTATTTACTTAAGCCACGTTTTGAGTTTAAGTTGTAGTAAATGAACCCATATTATTAAATAGTTATCAAAAGACATGTGTTTTTTTTAGTTTTATTCAAATCAAAATAAATTTATTAAAATTAAATGACCTTTTTGGTAATAAAAAAATTTTAATGGTAAAATAAAATGACAAGGTGCTCTCTACAACAATAATTTAGAGAAACTCCTTAATTTTAGGCAATCGACAATTTTAGGCAAGCATGAATCGTGTTTTGTTGTTTCTTCCACATATTTCCTTCTTCTTTTGAGCAAGCAATCGTCTGATCTGAACCAAATAAATGTCTTTGTTATCACCACGTCAATAAATTCATAATCGCAGTGGTATACTTGTCGATGAAGGCATGATCCCCTCATTTTTTCTTTTATTTCTTTTCTCTAAATCTGTCATCATGTACCAAAAATTTCACTTTGCATTGACTAAAATAAAAATATAATTTAAGTGACGTAATTTTTTTTAAATTGTATTTTAAATTTAAATTTTATATATAAATAAATATGTATTAAAAGAATTTTATTCATCTTATTAATATACACCATTTAAACTATAAAAAAATCGAAGTTATAATAATAATAATAATTATTATTATTATTTCTGATTTTATCAATGTGTTTCATTAGTAATTAAACTAGTTACTGTGAATAAAATAATATATATATATATATATATACACACACTAGCAAACAGTCATGTGCTTCGCATGTGAATAAAAGTTTTTTCAGATTTATGATGTAAGTAAATAAACTATTAAACATATTATTATTATTATTATTATTATTATTATTATTATTATTATTATTATTAAATTATATATATATATATATAGACACACATAGTAGCAAATAGCCACGTGCTTCATATGTGAATAAAAGTTTTTTCAGATTCATGATGTACAGTAAATAAACTATTAAACATATTATTATTATTATTATTATTATTAAATAAAAATTTTAAAAATAATAATCGTGTTATTTATTTATATAACAATTTGATATTAATTTAATATAGTTATAATTCATTACAATTTAGATAAATTTTTTATTTAAATAATTATATGATATTTCTTTAATATTTTTTATAATTAATTTTTCTCAACTCCATAACTAATTTTATATAAAAAATATTATGGTTATAATTAATCATAAGATAATGAAAGATCATTAGTTATTTTTAATAAAAATTTAAAAATAATAAAATTTATATTTTTTTATATGACAATTTAAATATTACAATCCCATTAAACTTATAATTTATTACAATTTTAGTAAATTTTTTGTTTGAGCTATTACACTTTATTTCTTCAATATTTTTAATATTAATACTTTTATTTACTCAAAAATTAATTTAATATAATTTTTTTAGTTCAACTAATAATTAAATGATAAATATTAATTAATTTAATTTTAACTCTTTTTTGTTAAATTTTATAAAAATATCTAAAGATGATAATTATAAGAGTATTATTTTATTCATATGTCAATTTAATTTTTCAGTCTTGATAGTGTTACATTATAACATAGTGATTTATTAAAATTTTTAGTAAATTTTCTATTTGAACAATTATATAACACACTTTCAATATTTTATCTAAATAATAATCTATTTTTACAAACTTGATAGAGTTATAAAATAGCAATTTATTACATTTGTTTATGAATTTTCTATATACACACAACAATCTTTCAACATTTTTCACATTAATATTTTATTGATTAATTATTTCATAAAATTTATTAATTTTGATTTTAATTATTTTCTTATTAAATTTAATATGGTAACACTAATAAAATTATGTTTTCCAATTTGATTTATATTAGATAAAATATTAGCCATAATTAAAATAGAAAAATATATATTATTAACGAAATTACTACTAAAATATATATTATTAACGAAATTACTACTAAAATTTTAA
>CATIWK010189075.1:0-39332 GCA_949634005.1 Mallotus japonicus
ACCAAAACAATTTTGGTAGGAATGGACTTCCTTCTCTACTTTGATTCTAATTCCAAATTAAAATCCTTTCCTATTTATTTTAGACAACTCTTACCTAAAATAAATTAGGAAATAAATAAATAAAATAAATTGTAATATAAATATATATATATATATTTACTTATTTATTTAAACTTCCATAGAGATAATTAATGGACTTATTAACCCAAGTCTGCTTTGGGTTTGTTCTAAGTGTGCGACCCTGTAGGTTCACACAACGTTGGCAGTGGGTCTAAAATTTCATTTTAGCCCACAAGTCATAATTGGTCTCTAGTAAGACATTATGACTACCCAAGTTGTATGAAGGCCGATAATCCGACATAACCTAATACACAGTTTGTATTATAGTCCTTTTGTCACATGATATCCTAATTGAACATAAGACATGGATTATATCATCCTTATATTGTTCAATCATGTTGTTTCTCGATCCCAAGTAGACTGATACTGATAACTCTTTATCATTCTAGCATGGCCATGCATTCCTCTTCAGTCTAACTCATCGAGGGGCCCAACAGATATCTTCTCAAAATAACTGAGGGACAAATTCCATCTTAACCACTCACATCCCTCACATAACTCATTCGATATCCAATCATAACCTGTTTTACCATCCGGTTAAAGTATGGCGTAGGGATGTGTTAAAATACAGAACTCATCATGCAGGAAACCATGGTGATCTCAGGTCAGAGGACTCAAATTATACTACTGTAATGAGAATTACCTATGATAATAATCCATGTGGTATTCTCATAGTGGGTCGATCCAGTACATCATTTCTCTAAATATGTACCTATAAGTTTGACTTAATATCTCATATACATGATCAGTAAAACTTAATCATCAATCAAACTCATACTAGTCTTTATTCATTGTTGTTCCCAGAACAATAATCGACTAGGGATATTTAGATTAGTATTCAAGTATTATCTAAGAGTTTTAATATCAAGTCACGTACTTGATGATCTTATTAGAATTAACCAATCAAGGATAATACTAAAATTAGCCAGTAATGATAAAAATGCCTATTTATTATTAAAATAGAAATATGACAAAGTCAAAGTATGACCATTACATAATTGGCCTAGGTAACACTAACACTCAGACTATATCAACAGCTAGTTCCAATAATGGGTATGATTTAAATTGTTTGTTCTACCAATTTACAAGATAACTTATTTTATGTATAGCTTTAACATTTGCATTATTTCATATTTTTTCAAATAGGCATATTAGGTACTTCAAGTGAGATTTCTAGAATATTCAAAAAGAGACTGGAAAGGGAAGGTGCGACATGGAAGATAGTGCCTAATAGCACTAAGGAGTTCCACTGGGAGGAATTTAAGGTAACTATTTCTTTATGATAAACATTTCTCACCTTCTAGGCATTGTATTGAAATTAGCGTAAGTTCTATCTATAATAGAAAAATAGAATGAAGTGATGGATTGGCTATGAACCAGTGTTTATTTGAAAACTAGGAGTGAATGAATAAGATTTTGGTTATATTAAGATTGAAATTGAGTACTGCACATGCCAGATTTTTTACTTTGCAAGTACATTATTTTGAACAGAAAATCTGACTATTAGTAGGTCATAACAATAAACATTAAGGTTTCCTCAAACATGTTTTTTCTTGTTTGTTTATTTTATTTGCTTTTACAAGTGTTGCATTTGAAAGATTAGTGAATGTTGATCTATATTGCTGCCATGCTTATAACACAATCTTCATATGCTTTCTTTTGCTTAAGTGTTAAGTGAATGCTGATCTGTAAGTTCTTGCAATGGTTATAAGTGTGTTTGCAATGGTTATAAATATGTTTCATTTGATTTACAGCATTCTTTATGAGCTGCTTGTGTCAAAAGATATAAATTTTTTTCTAGCTCTAGAAGTGAGAATGTGTCTGGTATTATTATGTTTTGTGATTTCAAATGTGGCAGATGTTACTTTTCAGGAGGCTGTTTATTTAATTGTTTTTTTTATGCAATCTTTGTTGTTTTGGTACTTGCTGTTACTGTTTTACTTTTGCCGTTTTGTAATCCCTAAGGCAACTTGTTGCACCTAGTTTGCATATGTTGCTGCTGCTTCTATTGGCTTATGTCTATTTTTGCACTCTGTGGATGTCTGCTTGTTGTATGGTGTTTTTTTTGCTGTATTTGGCTCTGTGGCCTGTGCAAATCGATGTGAAGAAGAAGAAGAAGAAGTCCAATAAGCAGCCCAATTTTTAGAAATAGCCCAACAAGTGGATATCAGCGCATAGTTCATGTTTGGGCCTATTAATTTTTGTAGAATTATTATTAATCGTATTTATAAAGATATTTGGTAAATTATTTGTAATTACATATAAATGTAATTTTTTATTTTTTATTTATTTGTGAAAAATGATTGTTATATTATTGAAATTATATATATATATATATAATTTGTATTTATTTTATTAATTATATATAATTAATTTTATATTGTATAATTAATTACAATAGATATTTTTGAAATAATTTTTTTTATTAATAAATTATTAGACATTACATGATTTCCTTTTTTTACCACAAATGTTTCAATAGTTATTTTCTTTTGAATGGATATAAATCCTCCATCAATTATTATAATCGTAATTACAATAGTTATTATAATCGTTCGAAGTTTATAAAATTTGCTTTTAACTATAGCACAAAAATTATTGAAAAAATACAAACTTCAAGTTGAACATTTGCAGTGATTATTTTTCAAACAATTGGTTCACTTTTGTAGAGATTCCTTTCCAATTCCAAAGCATACAAACTTGACCAAACTTTTAAGAATTGCAGCATCAAGTATTACTACCATATACACTCATGTCCAAAAAGTACCGAAAGAATCTCTGTAACTTGTAAATTATTGCAAACATTGAGCAGTTGGAAGTCATGAGTTGGAAGGATATTATCACTTAAAAGACTAAAAATGGCAGAGAGATTTTTTTCAAATTTCAAAATGCAGAGCAATTGGTTCATATGTGTTCGTAGTCATGCTTAAAAGGACATCTATAAATTTCCTTCAATATTTTAGTTTCAAGGCAACCTTTCAAAAAAAAAAAAAAATTTGCTATCACTTTAAAAAAATTGTATTACTTATATTATTGAGAGCTGATCGAAAGTTGTTAAAAGTTATGTACATACTTAATATATATATATATATATATATATATATATATATATATATATATATATATATGTCTATTAAATAGATTGTGTTGTATTACTTTTAACTATTTGGCCTTCTTACGCCAGTCAGTTATAATCTGATTTGAAATTTTATGAACTTATAATGATTCATGCTTTGTTCATTGCTTGTTTTTATTTATCTTTTGGAATTCTATTAAAACTATATTGGAACATTTGCATTATAAATGTGTTATTTTGTAATCTAGTAATTGCAGATGTGAGAGGTGGCTTGGATGTGGAGGAATTATCATCCACGGTCCCAAATAACGATATGAAATCTTCTACATCATCAGCACCCGCTAGGCCATCTCTGACTATATCAACAACTAGTTCCAATAATGGGCATGATTTAAATTGTTTGTTCTACCAATTTACAAAATAACTTATTTTATGTATAGCTTTAACATTTGCATTATTTTATATTTTTTCACGATAGTGTCAAATGATACAGTCCGAATCGGTCCGATACAGTCCAAATTGGTCCGAATTGGTTTGATACCGTTACACCGTTACTGATATCGAAACGGTTCACAAAACCTTTATTTATAACCATGCTTTAAAATTCAGGCTTCTTTTTTTTTTCTATTTCCTTCATCCTTTGCTATGTTACTTCACATTGTTTCTGAATCTTTGTTGTTGCTTTAGTATGCTTTAATTTGTTACAATTTTGCTAGGATTTAGAGCTGCTGCTTCTTCTTCTACTGCTTGTTCATTATTTATTTAATATTTGGAGGTCTATTTGGCTGTGATTGTATTGAAAATTAAGACACCTAAGATGTGATGCTAGCAATGATTTTTTTTTTTTGCAGAAAGCATTTAAATGGGATGAAGAAAAAAGGGCATTGGTGAAGAAAATTTGGTTGAAAGTGGCAGCAAAACAGTATAATCATGCGTTGCATAAGATGCGAAGCAAAGGAAATAAGAGAGTTGAAGTACCTAGAAAAATATGGGAAAGTTGGCAATAATTTTGGAATGCTCCTGAATACAAAAACAAATGTGGCCAAGCTACAAAAAATTGTCAAACTGAGAAAGGTGCACCAGGCACCGGTCTTTTGACACATACATGTGGCTCTAGATCCGCAATTCAACATTATATTGCTTTGATAAGAATTTTAAACTTATTATTATTAACAATTTTTCTCATTTTTAAATCTTGTTCAAACTAATAAATTTAATGGAAAACTTTTTTAGGAAAAGGAGCTAATACGGCCTCCCACGCCACTTGAGTTGTTTAAGAAGATGCACACTAAAAGGGATGGTACTTTCGTTGATAAAAGATCAAAGGATATCAATGTAAGTTTTTCAATTTTGCTATTTAAACAATTCAACAGTTATTTTAAGTAATTTACTTCTAATGAATTAAATATAGGATGCTGTGGAGACGATGGTTGCATCTGCTTCTCAGCCGCAGGAAGGGTCTACGGAGCCTATGGAGATTGATGTGAGCCAGATTTATCTGCAGGTTGCTAAAGATGATAAGAAGAGGCCAGTGTATGGCCTTGGCTCCCAGGCATCCACATTTTATCTAGATGCATTCAGCAAATCCTCTAAGGGTTTTACTCAATGTGTGAATGAAGTTGTGGAATTATGAGTTCAATAACTTCAGAGGAAGATGGATGAAGATAGGAGGAAGATAGATGAAAAACTTCAACGGAAGATGGATGAAGATAGGAGGAAGACGGATGAAGAGAGGAGGAAGATGGATGAAGAACTTTAACGGAAGATGAATAAAGATAAAAGGAAGACAAATGAAGATAGAAGGAAGCTAGATAAAGAAATTCAATGGAAGATGGATGAAGATATGAAGTTGTATAAAGAGCAACTGAAATGCGAAATGCAGGAACAGATATAATAATTTTTGGATATATGTGTATATCCTTATATTAACCCATTGTTCTCAGCTACAACTCCAGCTTCTACAACTTCAGCTTCTATACCTGCAAATCTATTTCAAAAACTCCATCAGACCCAGGTAATCCTAAGTTTTCCTCATTTATAAAGTTTTCCATTTTTACATGATTCTTGACCCAAGTGATTTCACTTCACTTCATTTTTGAATTTGCTTGAAGAGTATTGATTCATTGCCTTTACCTGTTTTGAAAATGTAGTTTTATCATTATGTAGATTAGAATAAAAAAAATCATTAAAGTAGTTTAATTGTATTAAAATTAAAATTAAGTCGTATATTTAATATTTTATGTTACATTAATTCTAAACGTAAGACCAATACATGCGAGAAAAGAACAAGTTTGATTACTTCACTTCAAAATTACACATTCACATAAGTTATGTATTTTTACATAATAATACTTAATAACCAAATTTTTTGAGCAATATTAACATTAACTAATTGAATTTGTGATTCTAAATGCTTCAAGGAATAGTGATGAATTATGGTTCAAGAGAGGTGCTTCAAATATACATTAAAAAAATGGAATACATGTTCATGGTGAGGATGCTTAGCATAAAGCATGGACCTTTAAAATACACAACAATAAACAACAAATAAAAAAGAATTATCTTGGCCTTTCTCTACCAAACAAAAAAGCAAACACACTATACACTTGGAGTTTGATTTTCCACACACAGCGGCACTGCTATGTCTCCAAACTCAACAAAACCCTAGAAAAGAAAAGGCCAAAATAAAAAAGGGAGTTCATTATCCTAGTAATGTGCCTGAATTTCAAAGCCATTTAATGCATTCAACGAAGGGAGTTCTTTTTTTAACTTATTCCCATATGAAATGACCAACCAAATGATTATAATGTTGGGCCTAGTAATCAAGATGCTCCATGCCACTCTTTTTGGTGGTGATTTCTATTATTATTGTATTTCTTAAAAAATTTGTAATAATATCATATTAATATAATATAATTATTTACATATTAGACATTTGAAGTATTCTCTTATGTCATTTTTTATTATAGTAAATAATAATTTTTTCAAATGTATTTTTTTAGTGCAAATATATATGTTTTAAGTAATTCTTAAATTATTATAATAGATGTTAAAGTTTATTTTGCATTTTTTTATTAATATGCTCCATTTTATTGATTATTTTTTAAAATTCATGATAGTGCTCAACGATACAGTCCCAATCGGTCCCATAAAGTCCCAATCGGTTCGATACAGTCCAAATCAGTCCCATTCGGTCAGATACAGTCCAATACCGTTACACCGTACCAATACCGAAATGGTTCACAAAACCATTATTTAAAACCATGCTCTATGGTTTGCTGCTACTGCAGGCTTCTTTTTTTTTTTTTTGCTATTCCCTTCATCATTTTGTTTTGTTACTTCACATTGTTCCTAAATCTTTGTTGTTGCTTTAGTATGCTTTAATCTGTTAAAATTTTGCTAGGATTTGGAGTTGCTGCCTCTTCTTCTACTTGTGCATTGTTTATTTAATATGTGGAGGTCTATTTAGTTGTGACTGTACTAAAAATTAAGACAACTAAGATGTGATGCTAGCAATGATTTTTTTTTTGGCTGAAAGCATTTAAATAGGATGAAGAAAAAAGGTTATTGGTGAAGAAAATTTAGTTGAAAGTGGCAGCAAAACAGTATAGTCATACGTTGCACAAGATGCAAAGCAAAGGAAATAAAGGATGCGAAGTACCTGAAAAAATATAGGAAAATTGGCAATAGTTTTGGAATGCCCCTAAATACAAAAACAAATGTGGCCAAGATGTAAAAAATCATCGCACTGAGAAAGGTGGACCAGGCACCAGTCTTTCGACGCATACATGTGGCTTTAGATCCGTAATTCAACATTACATTGCTTTGGTAAGAATTTTAAACTTATTCTTATTAACAATTTTTCTAATTTTTCAAATCTTGTTCAAACTAATAAATTTAATGGAAAACTTTTTTAGGAAAAGGAGCCACAACGACCCCCCACGCCATTTGAGTTGTTTAAGAAGATGCACACTATAAGGGATGGTACTTTCGTTGATAAAAGATCAAAGGATATCAATGTAAGTTTTTCAATTTTGTTATTTAAACAATTCAACAATTATTTTTAAGTAATTAACTTCTAATGAATTAAATATAGGATGTTGTGGAGACGATGGTTGCGTCTGCTTCTCAGCCACAAGAAGGGTCTACGGAGAATATGGAGATTGATGTGAGTTGGAAGGATATTATCACTTAAAAGACTAAAAGTGGTAGAGAGATTTTTTTCAAATTCAAAAATGCAGAGCAATTGGTTCACATGTGTTTGTAGCCATGCTTAAAAGGACATCTATAAATTTCCTTCAATAATTTAGTTTCAAGGCAACCTTTCAAAAAAAAAAAATTTGCTATCACTTTAAAAAAATTGTATTACTTATATTATTGAGAGCTGATCGAAAGTTGTTAAAAGGTATGTGCATACTTAATATATATATATATATATATATATATATATGTCTATTAAATAGATTGTTCTGTATCACTTTTAACTATTTGGCCTTCTTACATCAGTCAATTATAATCTTATTTGAAATTTTATGAACTTATAATGATTCATGCTTTGTTCATTGCTTGTTTTTATTTATTTTTTGGAATTCTATTAGAACTATATTGGAACATTTGCATTATAAATGTGTTGTTTTGTAATCTAGTAATTGCATATGTGAGAGGTGGCTTGGATGTGGAGGACTTATCATCCGCGGTCCCAAATACCGATATGGAATCTTCTACATCATCAGCACCCACCAGACCATCTCGGACTATATCAACAGCTAGTTCCAATAATGGGTATGATTTAAATTGTTTGTTTTACCAATTTACAAGATAACTTATTTTATGTATAGCTTTAACATTTGCATTTTTTTATATTTTTTCAAATAGGTTTATACCAGGTACTTCAAGTGAGATTTCTAGAATATTCAAAAAGAGACTGGAAAAGGAAGGTGTGACATGGAAGCTAGTGCCTAACAGCACTAAGGAGTTCCAATGGGAGGAATTTAAGGTAACTATTTCTTTATGATAAACATTTCTCACCTTCTAGGCATTGTATTGAAATTAGCATAAATTTTGTCTATAATAGAAAAATATTGGCTATGAACCAGTGTTTGTTTGAAAACTAGGAGTGAATGAATAAAATTTTGGTTATATTAAGATTGAAATTGAGTACTGTACATGCCAGATTTTTTACTATTGGCTATAAACCGTTGTGTAATGCTTATTTGTTTTTAGTACTTGTATTCATGGCAATAATGCAAGCGACAATGCATGCTTTGTGATCTCCAAGTCTAGATTGACCTCAAATGTGGTTGAACTCAAGGCCATCAGATTGGAGGAAAAGAAGTCTTATGGAAGTAAATTTAAAATAGTGATTAGTGATTTCTTCTTTTGCATAATTTGATTTTTTTAATACAAACAATATTTTAGGCAGTGTTTGTTAATTGTAATAATTACTATTACACTCATAATGATGAGTCTTTCAAGCTCTATTCATGTTTGGTTTTCCAATTTTGGTTTTGAATGAAAACCATATCCATTAAAGAGCATTTTGAATGAATATTTCTCAAAATTATCCCAATAATGTGCCTGAATTTCAAAGCCATTCTAATGCATTCAACGAAGGGAGTTCATTTTTTAACTTATTCTCATCTAAAATGAGCAACCAAAATGTTGATGATTATAATGCTGGGCCTAGTAATCAAGATCCTCCACGCCACTCTTTTTGGTGGTGATTTCTATTATTATTGTATTTCTCAAAAAATTTGTAATAATATCATATTAATATAAGATAATTATTTACATATTACACGTTTGAAGTATTCTCTTATGTCATTTTTTATTATAGTAAATAATAATTTTTTCAAATGTATATTTTTTAGTGCAAATATATATGTTTTAAGTATTTCTTAACTTACTATATTAGATATTAAAGTTTATTTTGTATTTTTTTTATTAATATGCTACATTTTATTGATTATTTTTTAAAATTCACGATAGTGCCGAACAATACAGTCCAAATTGGTCAGAATCGAATCGATTCGATACCGTTACACCGTTACCGATACCGAAACGGTTCACAAAACCTTTATTTAAAACCATGCTTTGTGGTTTCCTGCTGCTGCAGGCTTCTTCTTTTTTTGCTATTCCCTTCATCCTTTGTTGTGTTACTTCACATTGTTTTCTGAGTCTTTGTTATTGCTTTAATATGCTTTAATTTGTTACAATTTTGCTAGGATTTGGAGCTGCTGCTTCTTCTTCTTCTGGTTGTGCATTGTTTTGTTTAATATATGGAGGTCTATTTGGCTGTGACTGTACTGAAAATTAAGACAACTAAGATATGATGCTAGCAATGATTTTTTTTTTTGCAGAAAGCATTTAAATAGGATGAAGAAAAAAGGGCATTGGTGAAGAAAATTTGGTTGAAAGTGGCAACAAAACAGTATAGTCATACGTTGCACAAGATGCGAAGCAAAGGAAATAAGGGAGCTGAAGTACCTGAAAAAATATGGGAAAGTTGGCAACAATTTTGGAATGCCCCAGAATGCAAAAACAAATATGGCCAAGCTACAAAAAATTATCGCACTGAGAAAGGTGCACCAAGCACCGGTCTTTCAACACATACATGTGGCTCTAGATCCGCAATTCAACATTACATTGCTTTGATAAGAATTTTAAACTTATTATTATTAACAATTTTTCTCATTTTTTAAATCTTATTCAAACTAATAAATTTGATGGAAAACTTTTTTAGGAAAAGGAGCTACAACGGCCTCCTACGCCATTTGAGTTGTTCAAGAAGATGCACACTAGAAGGGATGGTACTTTTGTTGATAAAAGATTAAAGGATATCAATGTAAGTTTTCAATTTTGCTATTTAAACAATTCAATAGTTATTTTTAAGTAATTAACTTCTAATGAATTAAATATAGGATGCTGTGGAGACGATGGTTGCGTCTGCTTCTCAGCCGCATGAAGGGTCTACGAAGCCTCTGGAGATTGATATGAGCTAGATTTATATGCAAGTTGCTAAAGATGATAAGAAGAGGCCAATGTATGGCCTTGGCTCCCAGGCATCCACATTTTACCTAGATGCATTCAATAAATCCTCTGAGGGTTTTACTCAACGTGTGAATGAAGTTGTGGAATTACGAGTTCAATAACTTCAGCAAAAGACGGATGAAGATAGGTGAAAGATGGATGAAGATAGGAGGAAGACAGATGAAGATATGAGGAAGATGGATGAAGAACTACAATGAAAGATGGATGAATATAGGACGAAGATAGAAGAAGATAGGAGGAAGGTGGATGAAGAACATCAATGGAAGATGGATGAATATATGAAGTTGTATAAAGAGCAACTAAAACGTGAAATGCAGGAACATATGCAATAATTTTTGGATATGTGTGTATATTCTCATATTAACCTACTGTTTTCAGCTACAACTTTAGCTTCTACAACTTCAACTTGTACACCTGCAAATCCATAGGAGGAAGACGGATGAAGATAAGAGGGAGATGAATGAAGATACGAGGAAGATGGATGAAGAACTTGAACGGAAGATGGATGAAGATAGGAGGAAGGTGGATGAAGAACTTCAACGGAAGATTGACGGAGATAGGTGGAAGGTGGACGAAAAACTTTAACAAAAGATGGATGAAGATATGAAGTTGTGTAAAGAGGAACTGAAACGTGAAGTACAGGAACATATGCAATAATTTTTGAATATATATGTATATTCTCATATTAACCTATTGTTTTCAGCTACAACTCTAGGTTCTACAACTTCAAATCTATAGGAGGAAGACGGATGAAGATATGAGGAAGGTGGATGAAGAACTTCGATGGAAGACGGATGAAAATAGGGGGAAGACGAATAAAGATAGGAGGAAGATGAATGAAGAACTTCGATGGAAGTTGGATGAAGATAGGATAAAGACAGATGAAGATAGGAGGAAGATGGATGAAGAACTTCAACAGAAGATGGATGAAGATAGGACGAAGACATATAAAAATAGGAGGAAGGTGGACGATGAACTTCAACAGAAGATAGATGAAGATATGAAGTTGTATAAAGAGCAACTGAAACACAAAATACAGGAACAGATGCAATAATTTTTTGATATATGTTATATTCTCATATTAACCTACTGTTTTCAGCTACAACTCCAGCTTTTACAACTCTAACTTTTACACCTGCAAATCTATAGGAGGAAGACGGATGAAGATTGGAGGAAGGTGGATGAAGAAATTCAATGGAAGATGGATGAAGATATGAAGTTGTATAAAAAGCAACTGAAACGCGAAATGCAGGAACAGATGCAATAATTTTTGGATATGTGTGTATATTCTCATATTAACCTACTATTTTCAGCTACAACTCTAGCTTCTATAACTTCAGTTTTATACCTGCAAATCTATAAGAGAAAAATAGATGAAGATAGGAGGAAGGTTCAACGGAAGATGGATGAAGATATGAAGATGTACAAAGAGCAACTGAAACACGAAATGCAGGAACAAATGCAATAACTTTTGGATATGTGTGTATATTCTCACATTAACCTACTATTTTCAGCTACAACTCCAGCTTCAACAACTTCAGCTTTTGCACCTACAAATCTATAGGAGGAAGATAGATAAAGATAGGAGGAAATTAGATAAAGAACTTCAACGAAAGATGGATGAAGATAGGAGGAAGATAGATGAAGAACTTCGATGGAAGATGGATGAAGATAGGAGAAAGACGGATGAAGATAAGAGGAAGATGGATGAAGAACTTCAACAGAAGATGAATGAAAATAAGATGAAGACATATGAAGACAGGAGGAAGGTGGACGAAGAACTTCAATGGAAGATGGATGAAGATATGAAGTTGTATAAAGAGCAACTGAAACATGAAATGCAGGAACAGATGCAATAATTTTTGGGTATGTGTGTATATTCTCATATTAACCTACTATTTTCAGCTAGAACTCCAACTTCTACAACTTCAGCTTCTATACCTGCAAATCTATTGGAGGAAGACGGATGAAGATAGGAGGAAGGTGGATGAAGAACTTCGACGGAAGATGGATGAAGATAGGAGAAAGATGAATGAAGATAGGAGGAAGGTGGATGAAGAACTTCGATGGAAGATGGATGAAGATAAGAGAAAGACATATGAAGACGTGAGGAAGATGGATGAAGAACTTCAACGGAAGATGGATGAAGAACTTCAACGGAAGATGGATGAAGATAGGATGAAGACAGATGAAGATAGGAAGAAGGTGGATGAAAAATTTCAACGGAAGATGGATGAAGATATGAAGTTGTATAAAGAGCAATTGAAATGCAAAATGCAGGAACAGATGTAACAATTTTTGCATATGTGTATATATTCTCATATTAACCTATTGTTTTCAGCTACAACTCCAGCTTCTACAACTTCAGCTTTTACACCTGTAAATCTATAGGAGGAAGAGTGACGAAGATTGGAGGAAGGTGGATGAGGAACTTCAACAAAAGATAGATGAAGATAGGAGGAAGATGAATGAAGAACTACAACAGAAGATGGATAAAGATAGGAGGAAGACAGATGAAGATAGGAGGAAGATGGATGAAAAACTTCAACGGAAGATGGATGAAAAACTTCAACGGAGACAGAAGAATATAGAAGAAAGGTGGATGAAGATATGAAGTTGTATATAGAGCAACTGAAATGCGAAATGCAGGAACAGATGCAATAATTTTTGGATATGTGGGCATATTCTCATATTAACCTATTGTTTCCAGCTACAACTCTAGCTTCTACAACTTTAGCTTTTACACCTGCAAATCTATAGGAGGAAGACGGATGAAGATAGAGTGAAGATGGATGAAGAACTTCAATGAAAGATGGATAAAAATAGGAGGAAGATGAATGAAGATAAGAGGACGATGGATGAAGATAGGAGGAAGGTGGATGAAGAACTTCAACAGAAGATTGACGAAGATAGGACAAAGACAGATGAAGATAGGTGGAAGGTGAACGAAAAACTTGAATGGAAGATGGATGAAGATATAAAGTTGTATAAAGAGCAACTGAAATGTAAAATGCAGGAACAAATGCAATAATTTTTTAATATATGTGTATATTCTCATATTAACCTATTATTTTTAGCTACAACTCTAGGTTCTACAACTTCAGTTTTTACACCTGCAAATCTATAGGAGGAAAACGGATGAAGATAGGAGGAAGGTGGATAAAGAACTTCAACGGAAGATGGATGAAGATAGGGGGAAGACGAATGAAGATAGGAGGAAGATGGATGAAGAACTTCGATGGAAATTAGATGAAGATAGGAGAAAGATAGATGAAGATAGGAGGAAGATGGATGAAAAACTTCAACGGAAGATGGATGAAGATAGGACGAAGACAGATGAAAATAGGAGGAAGGTAGATGAAGAACTTCAACGGAAGATGGCTGAAGATATGAAGTTGTATAAAGAGTAACTAAAACACGAATTGCAGGAACAGATGAAATAATTTTTGGATATGTATGTATATTCTCATATTAACCTATTATTTTCAGCTACAACTTCAGATTCTACAACTTCAGCTTTTACACCTGTAAATCTATAAGAGGAATATGGATGAAGATAGGAGGAAGGTGGATGAAGAACTTCGACGGAAGATGGATGAAGATAGGAGGAAGGTGGATAAAGAACTTCTATGGAATATGGATAAAGATAGGAGAAAGACAGATGAAGATAGAAGGAAGATGGATGAAGATAGGAGGAAGACATATAAAGCTAGGGGGAATATGGATGAAGAACTTCAACGGGAGATGGATGAAGATAGGACAAAGACAGATGAAGATAGGAGGAAGGTGGATGAAGAACTTCAACGGAAGATGGATGAAGATATGAAGTTGTATAAAGAGCAACTGAAACGCGAAATGCAGGAACAGATGCAATAATTTTTGGATATGTGTGTATATTCTCATATTAATCTACTGTTTTCAACTACAACTCCAGCTTCTACAACTTCAGCTTCTACACCTGCAAATCTATAAGAGGAAGTTGGATGAAGATAGGAGGAAGATGGATGAAGATAGAAGGAAGGTGGATGAAAAACTTCAACGGAAGATGGATGAAGATGAGAGGAAGACAGATGAAGATAGGAGGAAGATGGATGAAGAACTTTAATAGAAGATGGATGAAGATATGAGGAAGACGAATGAAGATAGGAGGAAGATGGATGAAGAACTTCAACGGAAGATGGATGAAGATAGGATGAAGACAGATAAAGATAGGAGAAAGGTGGATGAAAAACTTCAACGAAAGATGGATGAAGATATAAAGTTGTATAAAGAGCAATTAAAATGCGAAATGCAGGAGCAGATGCAACAAATTTTGGATATGTGTATATATTCTCATATTAACCTACTATTTTCAGCTTCAATTCCAGCTTCTACAACTTCAGCTTCTACACCTACGAATCTATTTCAAAAACTCCATCAGACCCAGGTAATCCTACGTTTTCCTCATTTACAAAGTTTTCCATTTTTACATGATTCTTGACCCAAGTGATTTCACTTCACTTCATTTCTGAATTTGCTTGAACAGTATTGATTCATTGCCTTTACCCGTTTCGAAAAAGTTATTTTATCATTATATAGATTAGAATAAAAAAAATCATTAAAGCAGTTAAATTATATTAAAATTAAAATTAAGTCATACATTTAATATTTTCTGTTACATTAATTATGAACGTAAGACCAATATATACGAGAAAAGAACAAGTTTGATTACTTAACTTCAAAATTACACATTGACATAAGTTATGTATTTTGTATAATAATACTCAACAATCGAATTTTTTGAGCAATCTTAACATAAACTAATTTAATTTGTGATTCTAAATGCTTCAAGGAATAGTGATGTATTATGGTACAAGAGAGGTGCTTCAAATATACATTAAAAAAATGAAATACATGTTCATGGTGAGGATGCTTTGCATGAAGCATGGACCTTTAAAATACACAACAATAAACAATAAATAAAAAAGAACCATCTTTTCCTTTTCTCTACCAAACAAAAAAGCAAACACACTATACACCTAGAGTCTACGGCATTGCTATGTCTTTAAACTCAACAAAACCCTAAAAAAGAAAAGGCCAAAATCAAAAAAACGTAACTAAATTACGGGTTTAGATAAAGTTTGATTAAAAATTGGCAAAATGCATTATTAAGCCCCCAACCTTTGTGGTTTTATTCTATTGAGCCCATATGCTTCTATTTGGTTCTATTAAACCCATATGCTTTTATTTTAGTATCAATTAAGCCCTTTTCTAACTGTCCTCTTAAATGGTGTTAAATTTTTGATATAAAAATAAAAAAAGTGCCACGTGGGACATTTCAGCTTTGCTTCAAATCCATTCTATTTCTTTCACGGACACCTGATTCTCTCTCACTGCTGCTCTCCACATATTACTACTTTCCTGTCCCGCCACTGTCGAAGTCGCCTCTGCTGCTTCATCCTCCGCCACCTCTTTCGATTCCTGTCTCAACACCGACAGCCTTGCTGGACCCTGCTGTGCCATTTCTGCTGCTATCAGTGTTCTGTTCAAAAAATAAAATTTGAACTACTGCACGCAACGGAAGCCGCTCATTATGTGCAGCGTGTTCAAGCTGTGAACCGATTTTCTTCTCTAGCGTAGAACGACATGATTCTGATGCGTTTAATATGTTAGCTGTTCATAATAAATGGAATAAAAACCTTGTTGATGTTGAATATCTGGTGCTAGTTTTTTGTAATGGAAGATTTGAAATTATCGTCTCCAATACTTCTCTCTTTTCACTTTCTTATGCAATTGAAGAAGACAAAGATTGCTTCATGTTCAATCTGGTAATGCCTTGAATGTACTTTTTTGCGTAGTACATTAAGCAACTCTCTATGATCTCTGGACTCGCGTTCAAGTAAGGAAGTTATGGTTGGACTAGCAACAAAAGTTTTCAAGTTCATGACATTTGAAGAATCATGCATAATGTTCAAAATTTAGTAATTACTGCCAAAGAATCATCATCGAATGATAAGCTGCAGCAACTATCTATCTTCAACAATAACAGTCATCAAAACTGGGTTTGAGGCATAATAGCTTGCATGAAGACACCATCAAGTTGTTCTGTGAGATGAGAATTGCAGGTCTATGTCCCGACCAAATTATCAAAATAACTTGTGTTTGATTCATTTAAGTCTATGTTAGTGTCAGTCTTTTACTCCTTAAATTCTGTTTCAGATGGCTGATAAGGGAGTTCAAATTCACACCATGATAATTAAAAATGGGTTAATGCAATTTTGCATTTTTTAGTTTATTGTTATACTATGTTTTTGCTGCATTTTTTGTTCTTATTTGCAGAATTCCCAACAAGTTTGGGCAGCAGATACATGCAACCATTATTAAATCAGCTGAATTTTTATTTTTTGAGGCAAATAAATATATTAAGAAAAAGCTCAAATAACAGTAGATTCAGACTGGGCAATGGCTTCCAAAGATGAAGGAACACCAAACTGCCACTGGACACCATTTAACATTCCTCCGATCAGAAACGGAATGATAAGCACAACTCTGAGCATTTGTATACTCGTGAAGAAGATTAGTGGCTTTTTGAAAACAAATCTAAAACTCGAGTTGCTTCTCTTCAAACATAAGAGTATTTCTTGAAAACCAAATCATCCAGAGAAGCATAACAAAAAGCTCAGTTGAAATGTGTTTGAAGCAGATTTCATAAATTTGGAGGAAATCAATTTCTTAAGGGCATAAACGTTATTTAACCATCAACTCACATGAACTAATCCTAGTCAGCAAGATTTTGACCATTCAACACCCTCCACAATACTTCACACGCCATTTCACGGAGAGTGCATATCACTTCCAAGAGGATAGTTAGAAAAGGGCTTAATTGATACTAAAATAAAAGTATAAGGGCTCAATAGAACCAAATAGAAGCATAGGAGCTCAATAGAATAAAACCACGAAGGTTGGGGGCTTAATAATGCATTTTGCCTAAAAAATTAAAGTTTTTTTAGTGGAAATTGGTCTCCTTAGCACAACATGAGCTGTATGTATGTGAGATGAGTGTGATGGACTGATGGAGCTGTATGTATGCATGTATGTATGAAGAAAAGTAGTCTATTTTATGCTATAGAGATTTCACGTTTCTTTACATTTTGGTTCTGTTGAGCTTTTCTTGGTTATGGTACAGCTTATTTTTGAATTTCTAATAAGCGGCAATAGTAACCGTATGCAGTCTTGGTATAGGATTTTGAATTTCTGTTCTCACTCAATCCTTTAATTTAGAATTGTTTGTGCCTTCGCATGATTTTGAAACTTGAGTCTGCAAAACCAAGTTCTCATTGTTGTGGACAATCAATGCTATATGTTATTAGAAAGAATTAGACTGGTTGTCATATAAGTGGATACTAAAAATGCATGCACAAATCCTCATGCCTTTGCTGCTTCATATATCACTCAACTTATTAGTCTCGTCTCTATCTACAATGAATTCTAAGGTCCAATCCGATTCTTTAGTTACTTTAAACACTTAGGGGGCGTTTGGTTCGTATACTCCGGAATGAGAATGGGAAAGGTAATGGAAGGTGTTTGGTTTTACTAGAGAATGGTAATGAGAATGAGAATTAAATATCATTTAACAACTAAAATTTCTTAGTTGAAAAATATTTTTTTAATTATTTTTATATATTAAAAATTAACATTATAATTTTTTATATTAAAAATTAATATTATAATGATATATTATAAAATATTTATTTTTAAAAATATTATTATCATTTTTTAAAAAAATTATAAAAAATATTTATTTTTAATAAATTTTTTGATTCAAACATTTAATGCATATTTTTATTAATTTGTATGTTTTATTTATAAATTTTAAAAAATAAATGTTAATATTTAAAAGTTTAACTAATTTATAAATGAATTGACTTGATTTTTAAGGGAATTAAAAGTCATTCCTTAAGATGAAAAGGGGAATAGTGATTCCCATTGATGAGGGGATCACATTCTTATTCCCATGTTAATTATAGCCAACCAAACACTAAGAATCGAAATCATCCATTCCGATTCCGATTCTCACCCTCATTTTTTTGCTAAACAAACACCCCTTAGTAATGCCTAAATATAGATAGATCCTGAAATGTCTCTTAGTAATGACTAATGGCCTCTCACCCGATTTGAAATAGAGTAATAGTAATATGTCTTTTACTACGTCCAGCAGTTATCTTCATCCATTTTGTACTTTGACTCTGCCACATATGGCATGAATCATAGCCTGGAAGATGCTTTATTTGTGTCAGGTATGCCTTATTATGTATTTCGGGAATGGGTACATACTGCAGAGCATTGCCCTTGTTAAACGGAGTCAGCTATTTTTTTATGTGTGCGAGCCTCTTATTTTGGATTTTCTACCTCTTAAAAAGATTTTTGTAACTTTTTATGTCTCCAACTATTGATTTTTGTTGGTTTGGCTATTGAGATGTGCAATTACAAATATGATTGATTCCTGTGCTTAGTTGTATGATTTAAAGAGTAAAGGAGCAATGATCTGTCTGGTGCATTCCCTTTCGAATTTTTTTTTTTTTGGATTTTCTTCAGGAAATAGTTGTATGGATGTTTGTTATGGGATTTTCCCACTCTCATTGATATGATAGAAATGTCTGGTAACATATTTACTAAACACATATGATCTATTTTGTTGTTATTGTTCATTTTCTTGCTCTTCACATTGAATTCAACTCGTGGATGCTTTGTGTTGGATGATCCTGATGCTGGAATTATTGACCATTGAGCACGTGTGTTGGCTTTTGTATTAATGCTAAAATGGCTAATAACATCTCTTAATTGGGGTGGATAATCCAGTGTATTATTATTTTATATTGATCTGTCTAACTGGTGCCTTGGATATTTTTGTGAAGGGTATTTTGCAAGAAAGGTTGTGCTGCAGATGGAGAAACATGGGAGGAATGTGAGTACTAATATGCTGTATTGCTGTTTGGTGCACAGATGGTAGATCTGTCTAGACTCTAGATATAAATTTCTGGTCTCTTGTTTGGGACTTATGCTTTAGACAACAATGTGTTGAAGTCTATTTTTGGTTCATTTAGCTAGCTCAGTAGTCAATAAGCATTTACTGAAAGTCATTGTAACCAGATATCACAAATTTGAAACATTAACCAACCATATGTATCAATGGATAGTATTATTTTCTGATTAAAAGAATTTTAACTCATGTCTCCATGACCCTTCAGGTTTGTCAGAGTGCAATGAAATGTGCTACAAGGATCCGGTATTCAAGGACCAGCAGTGAAGTGCTTATATTGATCGGTCTCCTGGAGCTGCCTGTTACTGACGTGATGCAGAATTGTTTAACGACCAATGTGCGATTGGTCTATTATTCTTTGAGGCCATTTTAGCAATGTTAATTAGTGTTAGTGTTAAGAATGTTAGCATTTTGAGAGGGAATAGAGTCATCTCCATGGAGACATCCTAAAAATATATATATATATTCCCTTTGCACTATATAGGTGTAGGCAATTACTGTAAATTGGATCTTCAAATTATCCTGAATCCCAATTAAGCTCAAAATTAAAGTTTTCTTTCAATAATTTCTTTAATTATAGATTAATGTATCAAAATTTGTGAGTTGTATAAAATACTTTATCATAAAAGCAATAATTATAGCCAATGAAAGAGTGTTTAAATGGTAATTTTTTTAAGGGCATTTTGATGTACAAAAGCAATAATTATAATTATTACTACTAATTTTTTTTGACATACCTACCTTTTCTTAAAGGAAAATTCTTTAAATTATTATGAGAAATGCAATTCTTTCCAAAAATTAAAACTATATTAGAGAAAAAAATTACACCCAGAACTCGCTATAAAAATAATAAACAAAGAAAGTAATTTTATTAGATTAGTATGAAAATAAATAATTAAATATGGTAAATATTATTGAATCGTTGTCCAATATTAACAAAAGTTGGATATTTTTATAGTAAATAGTAATTTTTTTTTAAAGAAAAAATAGCCACTACTGTTTTGCTGTAAGCTGAAGTTGAGTGAGTGAAGTTAAAATAATGATAATAATAATAAAAGTATTCGCGTCTTGCTCGTGCTCGAAGCATATATACATTGATGAAACCAGTAGCAGAAGCTAAAGCTTCGAGTCGAGACCACGTCCCATTCATTGGTACCATCGCACTCAACAGTCACAGCATCAATTCATCAATCCAATCAAAAAACCCTAAGCAAAAGTGATCAAACCTTCAGCAAGAGAAAAGTAACTTAAAAAATGCCTCAAGTGAGGATTATTGCTAAGAATTTCATGGACATGGTGGCATCTTTACCTGCCATGAAGCTCGACAAGCTTTACACCAATCCGTTCATATGTCAAGCTATTCTCAGGTAATTGTTATTAGTCTTTAACTGCTATTGCAAATTCTAGTCGCTGAAGTAGAATTTAATTTAATTATTTTTTTTTTTTTGAAGGTCATTGTCGCCATTAGCGAAGAAATATGTAATGGCGATTTTGTATTTTGATGGTCCAGTAACAGCTAAAACGCTTGAGGAGTGGGTGCTTCCTGATGGATTATCTAAGCACAGAGTAGCCGTTGAGCGATTGATTCAGTTGAGAATTTTCACTGAGATGAAAATTTTCACTGAAAATGACAGGTAATGTCTGCTTTTGACTGATTTGAGAGATTAAATTGATTAATTAAAAGATGAATAATTGATTTTTCTAAAATGTATTAAATTGGCAGGAAGAAGGAAACTGGTTACAGGTTAAATCCTACATTTCAGTCCAATCTCCAGAAGCATTTGATAGAAGGGTAAGTTTCATTGTATTATTTGTTGTATTTAGAAACGTGACAAAAATCAGTTATCGAAAACTATGTTACTTTATACACCATAAGCACATATAATATAAACAAGTAATTCACATGTACTTTGATTGATGTTATCATGGTGCTTGATTCATGGTCTTATCTTATCAATGATGCTGAAAGGGAAAAAAAAAATTGACTTATGAGTACTGCAGTGGAGTTTTGCCTGGAGAATCTATGGCTTCAAATATTACTGTAAGGCTTCCTAGTTCAGAGGAACTTGAGGCATATGCACTTGGACAGTGGGAGGTGTGAACTTGGTCTAAGTATTTTCATTAGTGGTCTTATCTGTTCATTTATGTTAAGGAAAATTTATACGTATGGCTTGTGATTGTGTTACACCAGTGTTTCTTGCTGCATCTTATAAATTCGGGCCCTGCCGAAAGGTCGACCAACTTTAGCACTTCTATGATGAAAATATTTCAGCGAGGTCTTTTGAGTCAAAGGTATTTTTCTTTTACCAAAATTTACACATTGTTTTTAGCATTTAGAATCCTGTATTTCATATTTATGACTCGCTGTGTGTTTATATTTTGTACAGGGACAAAGAAGCTCCACGATTAACTGAGGGTGGTTTCCAGTTTTTGGTGTGCATCATATAAATCATGAACAATTTGCTCTTTGTTTTTTTAATGGAATTTAGAATTTATTTTGCATCTGTGCAATTGCAGTTGATGGATACAAATGCACAACTTTGGTATATCATCAGAGAATATATCTCTAACTCTGAGGTACTGACCCATTTAATTCTTTTAGGTGGCTTTCTCTTCTGACTTCTGCTCCAAGTGACAGTAGACTTCTTAGTATCTTTATCATATGACTCTCATTTGTATATTTTTGAATTTATGAAGCTCATGGAGTTGTATAATGTACTTTTAGTATAAGACTTAAAACATCAAAACTGTTATGCATCTAATGTTATGTTGGTGGAATCTGAATATTTGTAGAAGCTCATATTTCGTATCATTAACATCTTTGAACTAAAACAACTGCACTTGTCTTCTTTAAGAAATCCTTTCATTTATTTCTCATATATCATTTTGTTAAGTATCGTCTTTTCCTCAAGTTTCCTATGGTGATCATTTCTTCCCATGATGCCTATTGATGATCCAAGCTCCTTGCAAGTAGCTTGGTTTGGCCCAGCTAAAGCATGTTTTGTACTGCTTGCTTAAGAAATATACTAAGGCCAAAATCCACCTCATTCAACTTGTGGGGCTTCCCAGCCTGTGAACTTAGTCAAAAGAACTGCAGTCATATTAATTCTATAAAGATGATCATTTGACATCATCATTGATCTTTTTATTTTCCCATAAATGATAAAAAGAATTGACTGCTCGTTCTCTACTATTCAAATTATTTTAGAAGCGATTAATGACCACTGTTATGTTTAATTTTGTATCTCATGGTTAAAACTGAAATGATATGTTGCCTTTTTGAGCTTTTGATGCAATTATGGTGATAGTCATAATTGTAACTAGAATAGGATGATCTATTGAGCACTCAACCGACCCTGATATTTGCTCACCTATGCTATTGTCATCCTTGTCAGCAAGCTCTAGTTATGCCAATTCCAGCTGACTTCAGTTGAACTCGAAAAAGCAGCCAGATTTATGCTTGCCTTAATTTATTTGCAGTGCTAAACAATAATTATTTTGTTCCTTTTCTCTTTATTTCTTGAGCTGTATGTATTCTAGTAAGATTTTTTTGTCTTTTTGATTCAGGAGCGTGGTATTGATTCAGCAGATCTCATTTCCTTTTTGCTAGAGCTTAGTTTTCACATCACTGGGGAGGTATTGAATCTCAGCTTATAATTGTTTTCATGGATAATCTGGTGGTGCTTCGTGCTTAAATGAAATTTTGTCTGATTAAATCTCTTCAGACTGGAAAACTCTCTCTCTCTCTATGGATTATTTAGGCAAGCAGGCGTATGTTCTCTAACTTTGTGCTATATTCTTCGCTTCTTCATGAATTAGGCGTATAATATGAATACATTGACCGAGATTCAGAGGAACATGATAAAGGACTTCGCAGACTTGGGATTGGTTAAACTTCAACAGGTTGTCTAGTCTTCTCTCTCTCTCTCTCTCTCTCTCTCTCTATTTGCTAATTACCTCTTAGATAGTGGGCATTACTTTACTACACTTATTAATATCTATCTTTTCAGGGCAGGAAAGAGAGTTGGTTTATACCTACTAAATTAGCTACCAATCTTTCAGTGAGCTTGACAGATTCATCATCACGGAAACAGGTGTGCTAAATGTTATCTATATAAAAAATGCAAACTGGCTGTTTACTGTATTCACTGTTTGTAGTTATTCCTGTTATTTGACAAATTCTGCTTACGTCTATTTCTCTCCATATTGCAGGATAAATTGTGGAACCCAATACGACATTAATGTAGATTTCAATATATAGATTGTGCAATGACTAAAATTATAATCACTCTAGTGTTAGGCAAATTGTGTGTTTGAGGCATGGCCCTGTTAGAAAAGGAGAGAAAAGTTTGCTCCATTTTCTCACATGGTTTCTTTTCCTCATTTTTCAGGGATTTGTTGTCGTGGAAACAAACTTTAGGATGTATGCATACTCATCCTCTAAGCTGCATTGTGAAATTATGCGTCTTTTCTCAAGGTATGCCTTATCCTGCACCTCCAAAATTGAAATCTAGTTACTTGAATTTACTGTTGATCCTCTGATGATCACCTCTGTGTGTGTTCGTGAATTGTAGAGTTAAGAAGTTAAGCTTTCTGCTTATATATGCAGGGTTGAGTATCAACTTCCAAATCTTATTGTTGGAGCAATAACAAAAGAAAGCTTGTATAGTGCTTTTGAAAATGGCATCACAGCAGAGCAGGTGAGCTTTCCCCACAGCCGAGTGTACTTTTAATCTCATATGTTTGTGTTTTTTCCATTTTGGAAATTCTTCACCATACTTTAATACTTTTTTTTCTGCAGATAATTGCTTTTCTTCAGCAGAATGCTCATCCTCGTGTTGCAGAGAAAATACCTACTGTTCCTGAAAATGTCACAGATCAGGTGATTTTATCTATGTTCAAATATTTTGTCGTTGTACTAAAAAAAAATTGTATTTGCTGAATTTCATCAAAAGCAAAATCAGTTCCGCTTTCTCACAACACAAGTTACTTAAGGGGATGTCAATTATAAAGCAGTTTATATCTCATTCTTGATTTCCTAATGTTTCAAGATGCGTTCCATTCTTTTCTGTGACAGATAAGACTCTGGGAATCAGATATGAACAGGGTTGAGATGAACCCTGCACATTTATATGATGAATTCCCTACTAGGGTAAGCCAGGCATCTCATTTTTAACAGTTGAAATAGTGATCTCTTTTCGTATTCTCATGTTATATCTTTTCACCTGCCAGGAAGTCTTCGAGGACGCCTGTGAGTTTGCACGACAATTGGATGGTTTACTGTGGGAGGATTCAAAGAAAATGCGTATGGTAGTCAAGGCAGAAATTCACCTGAACATGCGAGAGCATCTTCGCGGGCAGAAGTAAACCCATGAGAGGATATGAGCTCAAGTACATGATATATTATTCCAAGTCAACCACAATATGGGCAAATGTATTTGATTAGGAATGAAAAGAAGAAAGAAAAGAAGCAACTCGTCTTGCTACACTGCCATGCCAATTCAAATTTTGGAACAGCTGAACAATTTGACGACATTTTTTTATCAAAATAACCTCGAAAGGTTCATATAGTCTTCAGCTGTTGGCAATGCATTCTACATTATCCTTTTCAACTATTCAGCCTTTGTGAGCAAGCAAGCGAATTGAATATTGAGGGCAGCAAACTTTCGTTAAAGCACACATTTCAGTCAGATCACCAAGGATTAGAAAAGGCAGATGGAATTCAAAATCTTGTGCAGTCCTTAAATTTTAATGGCTCTGTAGTTTTTACGACATCTTATTGTCCTAAATTAAGGAGAACATACGAGGGACTTAATGCTCTATCTTGTAACATTTCATTTAAAAAAATTCTAAAACTAGGATACATATTAAGGGGCTATTTATGCCCTTTTCTTTTTTTAAAATCTAAATCGGGACGCCAACTGACACAGTAGCTAGCTTCGTCAATGTAGGTCCTCTCTACCCTTTGCATCATAGAACCCTTTGTGGAAATTTCAAAACAAACAAATGTGATGCACCCTTTGTTTGTGGAAATTTCGAAACAAACAAATGTGTCATCACTTTCAAAAACCAATCAAAAAATTTCTGTTGCTGCCCAGGATCGAACTGGGGACCTTCAGTGTGTAAGACTGACGTGATAACCACTACACCACAGCAACCCGATTGGTTAAAATTATCAAACATCAGTTAGCCAAGGATTCACTATTGAGGTGTCCCCCTTCCCATATAGTTTCCAAGAAATTTCCTAGTTGAATCATGTTCTTTTGTCCTATGAAAACGAAATCTTAACCATACGGTTCCATTTAATTATAACTTAAGGTTTGTGCTTAATCATTTCCCTCCAGGCTCCAATATTTCAATAAATTTTTTGGAAAGTTAAGAGAAATGGCAAGCATTGCAAAGACCTTACTAAGGTCTATGCTGAAACTGGTCAATTCTATAATGGCAATGGTTGGGATTGCAGTGATCCTTTATGGTCTTTGGATGGTAAGAGCATGGCAAAGAGACATGGAAGAGTCTGACACCTATGATTTTTCTACTGCTCCATGGTCTGTACCATGCAGCCCTTTCTCTTCTTCACTTATGTTTGTGTTTGTTTATGTACTTCTTGCTACAGTTAGTTTCATTGTTAGCATAAACTTGCAGGTTCATATACACTGTTCTTAGCATTGGCATTACTTTATGCCTCATTACATGCCTAGGCCATATCTCTGCAGACAGCTCCAATGGTTTCTGCCTTTCTTGTGTATCCTTTTTCTTCTTATTATGAAGCAAATTGATTATCTCCTTCTAATACTGAAACTTAGGGTAAGAAAATAATGACCTTAACGCAAGATGCAGTATACAGTGATCATCTCCATGATTCTCTTGGTAGAAACAGCAGTTGCAGCTGATATACTTCTGAATTCTGACTGGGAAAAGGTACAACCTCCCTATAACCTTATACCCTCATCGTTATTATTATTGACTTAATTATTTGTTTATCTATCAGGATTTGCCTGAGGATCCAACAGGAAAGTTTCATGATTTTAAAGACTTTGTGAAGTCAAATTTTGATGTCTTCAAATGGATAGGTTTGTTAATAGTCCTATCTCAGGTATTTTTCTTATTCATCGTGTGTTTTGGTTTTAAATTTTTACTTCTGACTCTGGCCAAGTTAAATTACATCACTAAATCTGAACCTCTGCAGGGTTTTTCTATATTATTGGCAATGGCTTTGAGAGCTCTTGGACTAAACAATGGACCCAACTACTATAGTGACAGCGAATACCCTCCGGCGAGGCTTCCACTTATCAATCACCATTTACAGCCACCTGCATATGCTGTCGGGGATCCGGCCTTCGCCACCAAGAATGATGCATGGAAAGTAAGGATTTCACTTTCATGACGTTCTTTCAGGTTTTTTTTTTAAAAAATTTTCTTTTACAGCGTTTTACTGTGTTTTTTTTTTTGGAAAAAAAAAATTGACAGACAAGCGAAGGCTGAAAGAGAATACCACCAAATTATCAAGAAAACGATGCGAGGGCAACACAGTATTGTTGAGGAAAACATTACAGTACTGTTGACTTGAGGCAAAATTTTCAGCTGCTTCATGAAAGATCAGAGACATTAACATGAAATTGATGGAAGAATCCAAAATCTTGTGCAAGGAGATAAAATATTGTAATAGCATGCACTAGTGCACTAAATTGCCAACCCTGTTTGCCTTTTTTTTTTTTCTCCTCAAATACCTTCCCTCTGCAATTCAAATGAAACATTTCATGCTGCAACAGTTAGTAAACAGTATAAGAAAACCATGGAAATATACACTTCACAAAGTGAATAAAAATTTTAGAACCCATGCAAATTCAAATGCCAAATATTGGAAGAAATTGATGTGAGAAAAAAAAAATTGTTCATTTTGCAAATAAACTAAAACCAGAAGAATAAACAATCAACTCATTTTTTCAGTCTAAGACTACAATATGAGTTTCATAAATTCTTCAAAAATGTTACAGGCTATAGTAGATTGTTCCCTTTTTCTTTTCAAATAGAAAAGAACTATTCCATGGAGAACAAGGCAAGGGGGAGGAAAAAGAACAAAGAAATGACAATGATGGGGCAGCTATTCAGATTTCTTTGTAGTAGTTGATACCTTTCTCTTCATACGGCTGAAGGGTCCAACTGTCCGGTCCATTATATACATGTATATGACCTGACTCCAAGATTTATACGAGTCTAAACCTTCATAATATTCTGGTGCAATCTCCTTCACCTTGTGAAGCTTGCTTCCTGCGATCCTGGGGAAATCATGGTGTTCATTATGGTAACCCACATGCCAGGTGAGAAAATTCAAAGGACCATAATAAGAATACGTCTCTTGCTCCGGCTTGAACACATAATGCTCGGAGATAAAATGACCCGCCATTGGGTGCATCCCACCACCAACAAATGTGGAAAGGATCAAATAGGCAAAAGATCTCCAGCCCCAAAAATAAACCATTGCCACATCCAAAACTATCTGAATAAAAAGGTTTATGAACTCCCACCAACCAGGTGGCTTTGGTTTGAGAAACAGAGGCCTCAAAGCATAGAAGAAGAGTTGAAAAATAACCCATATGGCTTTTGTGACAACATTTGTTACAAGATGTGCTTCAGTTTGGCTTGGGACGTCCATATCAATTCCATCTACTCCTTGGAAACGATGGTGTTCGAGGTGATATTTCTGGAAGGTTACAGCCATGGGCACGCCGATAGGAAGGTTAGCAAAAATCCCAAGCCACCGGTTGTAGACAGGGGTTGAGAAGGCGAGATTATGACTTAACTCATGAATGGCTAAGAAAAGATTGTGGTTCAGGAAGGAGCCAAAGAAGTAGGCTATTGCCAGTATCTTCAGCCAGCCAGAATCACGAAGTAATATAGCTGTCCCAAGCTGAAGCAAAACCACAACAGAAACCTGAAACATCACAAATTTACAGATCATAAGCCACACTACACTAAACAACAGAATAAAGGGATTTCACCACATCCATAAGAGTGCATACAGCACCCTCAAACTTTGCATAAAGCAGAAACCTTTTCTCATTCTCATGCTTGGAAAAGTTAAATGATGGAGACATCCATTTGAATATTTCATGAAACCTAAAGAAATGTGCATAAATGCAATTGAAGAAATTATCTTGTTTGATTCCAAGAAAAGGTGGAAAAGACAGAATTTTAAGCACAAAACAAAGATTCTAATACAAAAAGAAAGAACCCAGTCACTCATCTTGCATGTTAAAGAAGAAAGATGCAGAACTCACAATCCGAAACAGTGGAAATGAGTCAATCAATGCTGACTATTACTAACAATGGAAATTGACCAAAAAGTAAATTCCTCACAAATCTGAGTAATGCAGAAGCTTTTGATTGCGGAACTTGCAAAGCAAGACAGGCATCAATCCATGTACGTATATATATATATATATATATATATAAATAAGAGAAATTGAAGCACAATAGAAGTATTTTCAAAGGATACTGCCATAAAAAGAATACACCACCACCAGCAGTGAAAAACAAAAATCTTAATTCTAATAAATGTGATGCAGATAATACAATGATATCAAAACAAAACAATAAACAGCAACCATCAAAATCAACCTGCATTACGATTTATATAAATCAGATCTAAAGAAGAAGAAGAAGACGACGACCTTAAAGAAAGCGAAATGATCAGGACCAAAAAGCTGTTTAATTTGAGGGTATTGAGAGAGGATCTGTTTTCTTCTTGAAGCATGAGGTTCATCTGTATATGACCAGAAGAAGTCCGTCGCCATTACTCCTTCTTCTTCTTTCTCTACTTCTCTCACCACATGCCTCTCTCCCCCTTTCCCCATATTTTTTCCCCACTAAATTAGCGGTTTTCAACACAAGAAAGCTGTAGATATTATATATTTATATATATCGAAACGGGTTTCTTCTTCTTCCTTGAGTATCGATGGTGCCCCTTAAAAATAGAGACCAAGATATTCAGTAAACAGAAGCACAGGCTGAGGCTGAGGCTGAGGCTGAGACCAGAGGCAGAGCACGCAAATTGTTTTTATTTTTTTTTTTCATGTTGATCCAATGGTGCATCAGGAGTGCTCCTACGACGTCGTTTTTTATCTGGCTGTTAAGAGTCCAGCTCACATGCAAACTCGTCCCACGAGAGTCAACAAAAAAACTAACATGGAAGTGGGCCATATCTTCGGCCTTTTTTATGCCAACTTGCAAAGTTTTACAGGTTGGATTTTGATGTTTTATGCAACTTTTGTGCATTTCTCTATCGCTTACCAATATGCCACTTGGTCCCACATCTCAATCCGTTTCAATTTCTTCTGAATTTTTTTTTCTACCGCAAATCAAGGCCTTTTTTTTTTTTAGGCTTAATTCGACTTTTTATTTCAATAGGTCCTTATTCTTTTATTTCGTTTAATTGGGTTCTCAAACTTCAATTTTGGTAAGCATTATATTCTCAAGTTAATTTCTGTTAAAAATTGAACTCAATTGGTCGTTAAATAGCTTGTAGCTTTTTTTTTTTTAAGTTGAAAATTGCAGGTCACAAAAATTGATGACACATGCTGATGTGTCATCAACTTAGGGACCCTTTGTTGCTGTCTTCACCAACCTCGTCCCCTCTTTGATACCTCGTTGTCTTCTTCATCATTGTTCCTAATGCTTGAGCTCCCTTGATTGCACTAATGTCTGAGACTTCTGGACAACTATGATGACGCCAAAGTGTTGAAGTTCCTAACTGCTTCTCTAAAAGGATAAAGACTCGTAGTAAGCTTACTTGTTGTTTAGCAAATTCTTAACAACAACCACTGACCCGTCCTCCAATACACCTTTGTAGACAACACCGTATCCACCTTCACCGATCACATTCAGTCAAAAAATCCACGTGTCGCAATCTCTAGCTCCTTTAAACTATACCACCGTACCCATCCGATATTCTGCTGCAAATCAACCGAGGTCAAAACATCACTCCCACTGGGCGCGTCGCCTTCACTGTCTCTATTCTTCTTGTTTCCTTCTTCGATCTCAACATCAACAACCTCAATTATCTCTTTCTTCTTTATTAAGCTTACATCTTCTTTTTTTCATTATAATTATTATTATTACTACTATTTTCTTTGCGATCCAAAGGTTTGATTTCTACAATTTCTTTTGAAACTAACAGGATCAAACCGGAGCTCTGTTTCGAAATCATTTTGTTTTGTTTCTTCTTAGTGCGGACACAGAGGTAAATGAGAAAAATAACTACGAGCAAAGATATTGAAACAACTGTGATTATAACGTAGAGTTTTAGATTCAGAAATGGTGTTTTTGAGGCTAGCTTTTTGCGGTAGAGAATTGGTGGTATTGGTGCCGGAGACCGACATTGGATGGTTTCCGGCGAGTGGGGTTGTTGTTTTTTTTTTATATACATTAGAGGGGAAAAGAAAACAAAGCTAAACTATATCACTCAGAAGGCCCTGCTTTGTCTTCATAAAGAACTCCGCTAATTTCTTCAGGAGGGGTATGCAAATGACAGTACCCTAGCGTCACTTGCCTCTGCCCTTGTAACAACCTGTGCATTTCATGAATTAGTGCTAGGTGCCTTACTGGACTTGTCTTCTGGTACTTTAAAATCTGCATAAGGTCTTGGTTATCTGTTTTAAGGATGATATTTTTCATACCAAGATTCCATGCCAACTGCAAACCATGGATAATCGCCCAAGCTTCAGCAACGAAGATGCCACAGTATCCTAGATTGGCAGCGAACCCCTGCAACCCAGTTCCCGTTGCTGTCCCGGATTAGGCCACTAGTAGCTGCATGGCTTAACATCAATGTAACTACTCCGTCTGTATTTAGCTTGAACCAGCCCTCATCTGGAGTGTTCCATCTCGAAGACTGTCTTTCCCGTTCCATCGACGCTTTATTTGTTTTTGTTAAGGAAAATGGGATGGTTTCCGGAGAATGTGACAAACTCTCTCTTCCTCATCACAGCCTATCTGTTGGTGATTGCCACAAATAAACGCATTCAACAAGTTTGTTTTACACGCGTTTGACAGACGTTGCTAAAAGGATATAATGCTTACCAAAATTGAAGTTTGAGAACCCAATTAAACCAAATAAAAGAATAAGGACCTATTGAAATAAAGTCGAAAAGTTGAGGGATCAAAAAATGGTTTAAGCCTTTTTTTTATGGAAAAATTACATTCGGAAGTTTGTTCTAATTAACTGTTTTATCCTTATATTTTCAAAAGTTAATTAAATGCCCCTCAAGTTTGATTTTATTAACTATTTCCCCTTTCTGTTAAATAGTTAATAAAATCAAACGTGAGGATAATATATTTGATTTTTAAAAATATAAGGATGAATTAGTGAGTTTGACCAAATGTCAGTGAATGATTGTGATTTTTTCCCTCTTTTATCAACTAAAATAGCAATTTCATTCATAAGATAAATAATGCAGTTCTGAAATAATAGGAGTCCTACTATACCCTAATAACACATCAAGATTGGAACTAAACCTCAACCCGCGATTAGATAAGGATGAAAATCCTTCTCAAAGAATGTCAAAACAGACACTTACATCCACATAAAGAACAAAAGTTCAATGAATTAATAAGATTCTCTACTCCTGCCAGAGAACATGCCTGTAAAAAGGCTCATCACCAGATTTAAAAGAAATCCAATCACCTGCACAATTTCTCAAGCAACAGGTATTTTAAGCCAATATTCTACATCAAAAGGTGAAGCTAATTCCACTTGAAAATCAAAATATAAACAAACTACAACCATGAAAGACCATAACCACAAAACACAAAAAAGAAGAACAACCTCTTAAATCTATCCAAACTAATAATATTTATTAAAGAAAATAACATAAAAAACAAAAAAAAATAATAAGCAAAGAGAACCATTACTGCTAAAAAAAATTGATAATCGACAACAACCCTCTAAAGTTAAAACTGAAAAAGAGAGTTTCAGAGTCTTCTAGACTAGGAGAGAGAAAATCCACAAATCAAGGTTTCATTGAACATAATCATGTAATTTTTTTTTTTTTTTTTTACTAAACCACGGTGTCTAGCATTCAAAATCCAACTTGAATTTAAAACCACAATTTAAATTCAAAACATCCTAAAATTCAAATTTCAAAACTCGACTACATAAACTTCATCTCGACTTAAATTATAAACTACATATACCATAATTTAAATACCACATACATCACAATTTAAATTCAAAACATTACAAACAATTTAGTGATTATGCCCATAATCTAATAACACCCACAGTCCATTTGATGTTATTACTATTGAAAATCCTAAAATTAGAAATACATTGGCAAATAATCGATATATTTCAACTTTAAAATTAATAAAATAATTAAATTAAATTATTAAAAAGTTATTTGAAATGGCTTAGGCTTTGGATTACATCCATCAAACTTATTAGAAAATCCGCATGTGCATCTGCGAGACAAGCAAGGATCTGCATATGAACATTACAAGTAAATACGATGAAATAGCTATACAATGAAGAATGTACAAAATGTGCTAGATACAGCCTTTTTATCACCCAACCCATCTCTATTCCGACTCTTCTTAACTTCACCTTACCAACTCACTCTCTAATAACTCAAGTTGGACGACTCCTAAAAAGAAGTGGGAAGAAACTAATTCCACTGAAATCTCCATTTTTTTGGAAATCATTTTCAGTTGCATTTTTTTTTTTTAAAAAAAAAATTTATTTTTATGTTACCTAAATAAAAGAAAAAAAAAAAAAAATTACTTGTTGCACTCCCTTTGGATGAATACAGCTCTTCATCCGAACACGATCCGGAGTTGGAGATTTCAGATATTTACTACAGTTCTGCCACAGTTCCGCCTTATCTAAGATGAGAATCATATGTGTCAAAAAAGGACTCTGGAACAATCAGTGGCAACTTCTCTATATACATGAATAGCCTTCTTAGATTTTCCCTCGTCACTGTCCCCGTGTCCACTACATCCCTACTGTCAGTAAACACCCATAGATCTCCAGAGTTTACTCTCTTGAGACTGTCACGGCAGAACGGGCACGACTGTGATCTTGACCTCCTGTAAATCATGGCAACACATCTTTACTTTCATCAAATTGAAGAAAATAATTAAGAAACAAGTACATAGGTCAACCAAGTCAAAATGTGGCTGCAAAGATGGCTAGGGAAGCAAAGTTAAATTGCACAGGCAGCAAGGCTTCTAGATAAAAAAAAATATATATATATATATAAAGCCTGACTGAAGCACCAACCACAAAACACAAACAGTATAGCCCGCACACAGAAAGAAGAGAAGAAGAAGGCACGCGACGAACATCCAACTTTCAGAGACAAAATCTAAAGGTAATTGATGAGCCTCATCTTGCCCTTTGAACTTGACTAAGCTTAAGTGCATGCAACAATACTTTGAAACACATTCACCGCTATCATAAAGTAGTGGACAGACAAATCTGTTTCATTGCAAATCCTATTCTTAACATTCAGAGATATAAAACAGATCACACATCAAGTATGCAATAATGAACGAAAAGGAGAACAACAACAACAATGAATGCACTTAAAACGATTATGACAGAGAAAACAAATAACAAGTTGCAAAAGAAACAACATAATCTACAGTTTAATAAAAATAAGAAATAAAAAAAAAACAAAAACATTTTGGTCACCAAGTTCAGAAAAATAAACCACATATATATAGAAAATCAATCATCAACAACAGAAACATTTCAACAAGTAGCCATAACTATTCAGTACATTTTGAAATGATCAAATTATCAATAGCATGAATATCAATTTAATATTGAACACACAATCATTCAACCCCCCTAAAAGAGTTGTCCCTCTCACGTTTAAGCATCACCATATACATTCATCATACAGGTGCCACACTAAGAAAGTATTCTTTACACTGCCGTTTCCGAAAAAATAAAATCAACTGACTTCAGAAATTGCATACACTAAATTATATTCTAGTACAAATTAGATTATGCCACAATTCTATTGAATTAACTATATTCATACACAAAAGTCTGCACTTAACATTTAGTCAACAGTTGAAAAAGAAAGCCATCAACAAAATAGTAAATTATTGCCATTTAATTTTCCATAGTACCATCTAGAAAGACACCTTTTCCTTATTTATATTTCCAAAGACACCACCTTTTATCTTTTTTACATTGGTTACAAATTCAAAATGCATAGGTAGAGACATTTCAAGCACAAAGAAGCAGAGTAACTTCAGGAAAAAGAAAATAAAAAAGAAGGGAGAGAGGGAGACGGTACCATTCCCGGTAACATTTCAAGCACATGGCATGGTTGCAGTTGGGCAATACAATCTTACTATTCATCTCCATGCATATTCCACACTCCTCTTCTCTTTCAATGTCTACATCTGTATGCGTCCTATGTTCTTCATCATCTCTTCTTCTGTATCTTTCCATACACACTGCCTTCTGCTTATTATCTTCAGTATCAGTGACCCCTTTTTGAAGTTGCAATAAAGAGGGATAAATAACCGCTGGACAAAGAAGGAATACACATGTAAGAGAGTTGCAAGAGACCTGGGTAATCAATATGCATTGTGGAAAATACCTGAATGATTATAACTTACCATAGAACTCCCTTATACTTGCTTTTCTTTCATGAGTAGACATGGTGGTGGTGCCATCCACATAGACCTGAGGCATGAAACAGAATAAAAGGTTGAGCCTTGTATTGTGACAAAACAAGAAAGTATTAACTGTGTTTATCCCATCTATAGAAACAAATGTCAACCTTATAAATTAGGATTCTTAACAACCCAAGAGCGCCTGCAAGGTGGCAGTCAGTCCACTGCACCAGAAAAAGAAATAGGTGGGCAGCTGGACTATATGACATTCTCATCTGAAGGCAGGCGCCATCATAATCTCTTGGAGAATCTGAAGCCCTGCATATGCCATTGCAGGACATAAATTGAAAGAAAAGCAAGAATTGAAGGAAGCAACATGTTCAGACACTGTTACAACATACATATACAAGTCACAGGAAAGCCTCCAGACAATGATAAAACATAAACCTCAATACAATACAGAAGTAGCTGATAGCACGATCAAACTCAATATCCTGCACTTGTACCCCTTGAATCAGCAATTATCAAAATAATTTCTAGGACTTATGTTCGAAATTCCAAACAGTGCAGAAGTGTACAGGATGAAAATGTCATGTTGATTGTTGAACATCTGAGTAACAGGCTTTTCTTTTTCCTCTCTAACTAAGCTAGCACTCTGTATTTCTAAAACCGAAAAAAAAAAAAAGCCCCTATAGAGCATTAAACTTGCAAGAATTGAAAATCAATGATGCTATTAGCAAAGTGGTTTTGAAGATATAAGATAATGTCATAAAATCACTATCAGGTGGAACCCATTAGTCACGTGAAGTCAATTGAACTCCTTATCAAGATAGGATAATGACAATTCTTCAGCCCCCAGAGAACCCCCCCTCCAAAAAAAAAACCACCACACACACACCAAAAAAAAAAAAAGGGGGGCAATTGATAAACATTAAAAAAAAATCACCAAAAAGGAAATAAAAAACACACAGAGAGAGAATCTGCTAGTTGATGAGCAAATGTAAACCACCTGAGAACTTCCTAATCAGTAAGATTTTCTAATGCAATTTCAAGTGAGGGGTAACAAAGGAGAAAAAAAAAAAAAACAAAACTTTTATCCAAGAATCAGAATTTGCAAACCAAGCAAAAGAACCCATTGAAGTAAAACAAGAATATTTTACCTCCTTATTCAAGAAATGTATCAATTTTGGCCACTAAACTGAGCAAAAAAAAAAAAAAAAAAACTAGCAAGTGATCGCTTCAGAAGATAACTGACCGGTGATACAGCTTCATAAGATAAAATCCATCTTAAAAAAAAAAAAACCCAAAAATTAAAAATAAAAACTTTCCCAATATAATCATCAAAACAGAAATAAAAATTTTAACATTTTTTTAGAACAGAAAAAACAGAAATTAAAACGTTAAAACAAAACCTTAATTTTTGTAAAAAGAAAAACCCATCACCAGAAGCTAAAGAAAAACAACAAGAACTGAGACTTACAGAGTATTAGCATGTTGAATATCAGCTTCAAGAACTTTGAGAGAGTCTTTAAAAGACTTTCTCATAGAAGCTACGTACATATCTCCTCCTTCTCCGACTTAACCAGAACCCAACTAATCAGAATTCTCCAACAAAACCCAAATCCCTTTCTGTCCTCTTTTCTCCACCAAAACCCTTCAAATCATTCACTCTCAAAACAATGGATTTTTTTCTTCTTTGAATTTTCTTTACAATTCTCTCTGAAAGCTAAGCTGAGCCGATAGAAAAGAGAAGAGAGGGACACGTGGATATGTAAAATGGATGTTATCCAGAGCGTTGAAAATTAATTAATACTATCAATAACATCTACATAAATTATTTGTATGGACAACTTTTTTTTTTTTAACATCTACAACACATTAAATGTTGATTAAAAAAAAACACATTAAATGCACATAATTTACCTATAAAATATTTTATTAACTGCAAAAACTAAGTTTTTATGTTTTTATATGATAATATATCTAATAAATTTTTTTCTAAATTATTGGTATTTAAAATCATATTAAATTTTAATTAATTTAATTTAATTATAATATTAAAATGTCTAATTTTTGATAAATAAATTATATAGTTTAGAGTTTAGACATAAATGATCTGTATAATAGGAGCACTCTTCTCCTTCTAAATTAATAATGGAAGAATTTAAAGTTAAACCCTTCCATCACAATATTATTGAAAAAAAGTTACTACATCCAGTAAAATGTCTGATATTTTTTTAACAAAAGTGCATGATATTTTTAGAAGTGAAGACATTCTCTTTTTTACATTAGCTAGGATTATAAAAATAATAAAAAAAATTAATAACTAATTTAATAAATTAATATATATTTAATAAATTAATATATATTTTAACTTGAATTCAAAATACGACAATAAAAGTTACCTATTAGGTAATTTTAACTAATTTTTTAGTTTTAATTTTTGACAAAAAAAATTATATATATCTATAAAATCTGCGTTTGCGCCTTATCCATTGCAGGCTTCGTTTGTTGTGTCTTTTGTCTGCCACTTTTATTTTATTTTATTTTATTTGTTTATTTATTTTGAGATTATCAATTTTTTTATTTGCTTTGCACTTTCGGTTTTTTTTCTATTATTATTATTAATATCAGTTATTTTAGCTTTGCCTCCACGCACTTTCATGATCGTGACGGTCTTTAATTCTACGATTCGCTTTTTTCTACCCTTCTCTTTTCACATTTTAACCAAATTGTCCTCTTTTCTTTATTGAAAAATAATAAAACAATTTTTTAAAATAAAAAATTCTTATTATATATAATATACTAAACCCGAGAGATTCCAGAGATACTTTGTTTTAATTGGCTCAAAGGTTTGGATATCCTTCTGAAGTACTCCACTGGTATCTCTGGTCAGTATGTATGTTAGTGTGAATGATAAAAAGAAAAATAACCGTTTCAGGCGATGGGAGTTGTCCCACATCGAAACTTTAAGGAGTGTGTAAGTTATATACTAGTAAGGAGGCTCTAAGGGTTGGATATCCCTTTTTGAGTACTCCATTAGTATTCTTGATCTGTGTGCATTAGTATGAATGATAAAAAAATATATTTTATTTTAATTATCATTAGATAAACATATTTCTCATGATATAGTGGTAATTATTGATAAATATATTTTATTATAAAAAAATAAAATAATAGTAGAAAGCATTTACTCAACCGTTAAATATGAATAATAAATTTATATATTTTATTTTTATTGATCAAATATTTTACACTTAAATTATATATCCAATTATAGAGTGCAATGTGCTAAATATCTAGAATTGTCTTTATCCATTTTTTTTTGTTCAAAAAAAAAAAATTCCGTCATTTTTTTTGGGAAGCCAAATAATAATATACTTCCTTTTCAATCGTTGCTAAATAGTTTAGCTAATTCTGTCAAGTGCATTTGCAATTCTTATCCAATAAATGCAAAAGATGAACTTGAAGGACTGTAACTCATTGCATACAAATGAAAAGATTATCTGTACTATTTTACATATGGTGTTTGCATGATTGTGGCAAGATTCTTTCACATTTAATTGAAATGATAAAACATAAGCAAATAAGTAGGACAATTACGGTATGAATGGGAATTGAAGGCATTGCCATGGGGTTTTCCTTTTCATGCGCTTTCAACTATAATCAGTTTAATTCAATCTAAAAAGAATTATAAAAATAATAAAAATTTTGCATTAACTAATTTTATATAATTGTATATATTATCATATATATCTTTAAAAATGACGACAATAGGATTCGAATTATACACCTTAAAATGTCCTTAAAAAGATGTAATCAACTACTCACTTACTTACAAATATCCTTCTATTTTAATAAACTTTAGTAATTTGAAAATGATTTAAAAAAGCATAATAGATAGTGCAAACTACAAATTAGAATAGTTTAAGAAATCATGGAATGAAAAAAAAAAAAGAAAGAAAGAAAGAAAGAAATAGTACTTGCCAGGTAAATTAACCTAATTTGACTGATTAGTGATTAGTGTTTTAATTACAAGTCCACTAATCCAACCCATGTTAATTATTGCAGTAGTGGTTGATCATTGAATCTCGATAGAGGAGGATTAATGGCATCATTATTTATGATGAAACTTAGAGGATTAACATTGCAATGCAATAATTGATTAGGATGTAATACATCATTTATTTTCTTAAAAAAGTGATTATTCCTTTTTAATTTTCTTCTAATCCAAAACATAAATAGAATAAATCGCCATTGCTCCTTCAACAGCCTACATACAACTAACCTGCTAACTTTCAATTAGACTCTATTACTCTAACCATATGCGTAATGCAGCAGTTTCAATTTGATCCAAGTAGCAAAGTTGGACTCTCCAACAACTCAAGGAATAAAAATTCAATGTATGGTTTCAAAAAAAATTCAATGTAT
>CATIWK010189098.1:0-15256 GCA_949634005.1 Mallotus japonicus
TGTGTGCACAATGTCGACTTCAGACTCAGGTAAAGTTAAAAAAAACTCGATTTCAATATCACCTAAATGGGGTGCAACTAGTTATGAGTCAAAAAAAAATAATTTTGTATGAAAACATTGATATTTTGTACAATATAGTCAAGGTGTGCTTCCATGTGTATGGGGTTTTGTAAAATATTGATATTTTTATTCAGTATGAAAAAAATTAATTTTTTTATAATGTAAAAAATTGAAATTTTGTAAATGTTTGTTTGTGCAGAGTACTTTTATATGAACTTGCACCACAATGGTGAGTTTAGGGAATGGGGCTATTTTAATGGTGAACTACATAGAGAAAAATTTTTCATTGATGAAATATCATTAGTCAGGATTGATTTGGTGGCAACAGAACTAGGTATTTATGGAAACTTAATGTACTATTGGAGGGATCCAGATAAAGACTTTCATTCAGGTTTAAAAGTTTTAGAGAATGATGTTTATGTGTTTGAAATGGCACTTATTGCTGCTGATATAGGGGAGATAGATGTATACGTTAGGCATTTAAGTGTAGATGATATTGATAAAGCAATGTCTGTTGGGAAAAAATGTGGTGTCTGTATAGAAGAATTGACAGCTGAGGGTGATGTTGAGGCAACTTATAAGTATGCAGCAGTTAATGAAGATAGTGACAGTGACAGTGGAATTAATACTGTGAAGTTTAGCATTCATGTTACAGATGATGAATTTGATGGGATAGTGCACATAGAGGATGATGAATCAGAACCTGAAAATAATTATGAGTCATATATTGGTGATGGAAATGTAGGGGGGAATTCACAGAGTGAAGACAGTAATGAAGCTGAATTAATTTCTGAAGACAATGTCGAAGCTGAAGACATAGTAGAAGGTGAGACTGTGGTAGAAGGTGAGACTTTGGTTGAAGATCATGTTAAGGAAGAGAATATGCAACGTGATGATGATGGTGAGCTAAATGAAATTGGGCAAAGTGACTTAGGATAAACAAAAAAAGAAAAAGCAAATGACTTCCTAGACCCTGATTATGACATTATCAATGGAGATGAGGATCTTATTTCTATCCTTAGAGAGACAGGTCAATTAAAGTCAAGGGGCAGCAGTGGTCAAGGTGGGGGTGAAGCTGACAGACAGAATAGTGCAGAGGGTGGTCAAAAATAGCGTGGAAATAGGACAAGTGGTAGGCCAAAAAGTGTTGGGGTTCAAATTGACACAGGTGGGGTAAATGCCACAATGAGATGTGAAGATAATGAAGAAACAGATGTTGAATCAGACTATGGAATGTCAGAAGAGCTTAATACTACTTCTGAATCTGAGGGTGAGGACCACCAACAATTGAAACACAAGAGACAGAAATTTCCTTCTTTCAATGTAGAAAAAGACATAGAGGACCCCATATTTGTAATAGGCTTGTTATTTAGGTGCAAAGAAGAGTTTAAAGATGCCTACAGACAGTGGGCATCAAGTATAAGTATCAATTGCATTTCCTAACTAATAATTTGATGAAGGTTAGGTGTGAGTGCTACAAAGGCTGTAGGTTTTGGATATATGCTTGCAAATTTAATAAGCATGATTCAGATGATAAAACCTTTCAATTTAGGACATTCAATATGAAACACAAGTGTGGCAAGATTCATAAAAACTTTCATTTAACATCTCAGTGGCTTGCATAGAAGTACATCAAAGCCTTAAAAGCTGATCACGCTATGAGTCTGGATGGCTTTATTGAGAGGGTAAAAAAGGAGTGTAAGTATACAATTTCTAAAATGAAGGCTTGGAGGGCAAGGATTTGGCATTGAAGCAAATAAATGGAGATGAAAAAGAATAGTATTCTAAACTAAATGAATACAAGCAAGAGCTACTTAAGACTAATCCTGGAAGCAAAGTGGAGTTTAAAGAAGAGAAGGGTGAGTTTGAAGGGATTTATATCTGTTTGGATGGTTTGAAAAAAGCTTTCGAAGCTTGTGGTCGACGACTTGTTTGCTTAGATAGGTGTTGGCTGAAAGGGACCTATGGGGGTCAGTTGCTAGCTACCACTGGAATAGACCCAAATGATTGTATTCTACCAGTTGCTTGGGCTGTGGTGAAGACAGAGAGCTCAGATACTTGGGGATGGGTTTTAAGTATGTTGAAAGCAGATATGAATATGCTTAATTCTCATCATTAGGTATTCATGTCTGACAGGCAGAAGGTACCAATCTAACTCTCATACAATTTTTTTTCTTTATAATTACTACTTTATTTAAATTGTTTGCTAACCCTACAATTATTTTATTTTTTCACACAGGGATTGATAAGATCAGTTTTAGAGTTGTTTCCAAACTCTGAGTACAGGCTATGTGTGAGGCATATGTGGACAAACTTATTGGGGAAATTTAAGCTTTGCACTTTAACTCAGAGAAAGGAGTTAAAAGATTTGGTTTAGGCAGCTGCTAGAGCAACATAAAATGTGAAATTAGAGTACTGGCTAGGTGAAATTGAGAAGAAATACCCTGATGCAAAAACTTGGTTGAATGATAGACCCTGTGAGCAATGGTCTCGAGCATGTTTCAACTCTAAAGCAAAGTGTGACATTCTATTGAACAACCTCAATGAATGCTTTAACAAGTACATTTTGGTTGCTCGTGAGAAGCCAATTATAACTATGTTAGAGATTATCAAATCTCAGCTAATGAAGAGGATCAACCAAAAACAGTTGCTTGGTCAGAGATTTAAGAGCCAAATCTGTCCTAAAATTAAGAAGAAGTTGGCTATTTTTAAAGAGCTTTCCTATAACTACAAAGCTGAATTTTCTAGTTCTCCAAGAGTACAAGTAGTTGGACCTGAAGGACAATTTGTTGTTGATATGGAGAAAAAGACATGTGCTTGTAGAAGATGGGACCTCACAGGTATTCCCTATATGCATGCTTGTGCTTGCATTTATGAAAATAATGAGGACCCTGACTCTTTTATTGATGAATGTTACTTAAAAACCAATTACTTGAAAGTCTATAGTCATGTGATAAATCCCATAAATGGTCCTAATTTATGGGAGAAAGTCAGAAATCCACCTGGAATTATCATTGCCCCATCACCAGTGAGAAAGATAAGGGGAATAAGGCCAACAGTAATGAGAAAAGAAGCTGAAGAGTTACAAAATAGAGCACAAGAGAAGGCATCTAAGAAGAAGTCTAACCAAAAGATGAAATTGAAGGGGTTGTTGACTGTGAAATACAGTGTTTGTAGCCAATTTGGGCATAATAAAAGGCATCATTTCAAAAGGGAGGAGAAAAAAATAGTACTAATGTAAGTGTACTTTATTATTGGCACCTTTGTGGTGGGACATTATCTAGTACACTTTTTGTTTACTGTGTTTTTATTGTATTTCAGGCAATGGATGCTAGTAGTTCAAGGCATGCATCAGCTAGGTCAATCACAGTCCAGTGGATGATGGATGTGAGAATACCAGTTGTTTATTTTTTGTAAATTTGTTTGTTGTGTTTATTTTTATTGGTATATATTGTGTTTATTTTTATTGGTATATATTGTGGTTTGGCATTTGTGAGAATATCTCTTTTGGCATTTATAGGGAAGTAGCTAAGTGATTTCTTAGGATGGGCATATAGAGGCTGAGCCATCCCCTTTCCCATTTGATATGGCTAATGTGAGACTATGAATAAATGTATAGTAGAAAGTGTTTTAGGCTTATTTAAGTATTGTATCTCAAGTCTTTGTTGTCCATTTTTCAAGACTCTCAAAGAAGCACGATCTCTCACAATGGTAGGACAGCTGCTCCAACACCATCAATGGATGCAGTTGCACCAGGATATAATCCACCTATAGGACCTACCCCAACAACATCAGGATCAGCACTAGCACCAACTTCTGCAACACAACCTGCCAATACATCTAAGGGTGGCAAAAGGGGTAGGCCACTAGGACGAGCTGTGCCTTCAAGATATTTGCAACACTTGAAGAAAACCAAGCAGTAGATTGAAACTGCTTTCAATATTTTTGGTCATATTTTGTACAAACCAACAACTGTTGGATATAATTTATTTCTGTTGATGCAAACAATGGGCATAGATGAAGGCATATACATATGTTTTAGGTACATGCCTAATTTTTTATGTTTCATGGTTGAAACGAATTAAGGCATTTCAGTTTCAACACTGAAACAGAATCAGTGTGTCTGGGAAAAAATCACTGTTATATATTAACATTACCAGCTTATTAGTACTCTTTTCTATTCATATAATGCAATTAGTTTTAATTCAGAAATTTGTTTTCACCCTGCTTGCATCAGTATTTAATTTTTTGTGTACTTATTTAACTCTCATGTTTTGGTTAACAAAACAATCCAAATGCAAGTTTCAATAACTCTTTAAACCTAAATATAAGCATTTATCAAAAGATAATTTCATTTCATAATTTCATACATACATTTTGACAGCTGCTTCACTACTATGCTTTTAAGGCATTTGGTAGTGGCAAAATTTAGCAGCATTTTCGTTTCCTACTCCTACATACTTCATTACTGCTACATCAACAATTTTAGAAAACAAAACCCATTTTCCATCATATTCATACTCCTAAACACTTCATTACACATATAGCAACCAATAACCAAAAGACAACCCATTTCATTCTTCTTCTTTCTCCATCCTATCAAACTTGTTCAGCAAGCCTATAATGACAACTTTTGCTATCGGTGGCATCGAAGGATCCACCCATTAGAAAAATTGACATGCCTGATCCTGAAATTCAATTTTAGAAATTAGGTTACAACCCATTTTTTCTTTCAAACATGATGCGATTTTAAAATTAAAAAATTCAATCCATGCCTATACTTGATAATTTCGATAAGTCAAGAACCTCCTGCCTGGATTGGCATTAGTCCAAGAGGTTCTCATCACTGCGTCCAAACTACAATGGCATCTGGGCATCTCCATTTCCATATCTCTCTCGCCTTTTTCCTTCAAATATTTTTAGGGTTTCAAAAGCTACAATATGGGATTGATGACTACTAGGTCGAATTAATTTAGGGTTTCAAAAGATAAAAGCTTCAATTGATGACTAATGTGGTCGGATTTAAGCTAAGTTTTGATAGATTTCAACTGCATTTGAAGTTTCGCCATGGATTTATGGTTTCTTAAAGGAACGAAAGAAGAAGCTTGAAGATTCGCCATTAGAAGGTCTTCACTAAGCGAGAAGAAGAGTGAGGCAGCAACGTTTCTTCGAGCTGAGAGAGACTTAAGTGATCTGGATGGTAGGTTGGTGCAGTAATTGTTGCAGCTTTTGGGAGAGGAGATAGATTGTGTGGGGTAAGGAGTTTAAAAAAATTTTGCCACATGGCGATGACTTGTGATGACGTGGTGGTCAATATTGTGTGTTGTCCACGTGGCATAAGTTCTTGACAGCTGAGCAACGGTAATGAGGCCATGTCATGCCAGCTGACCGGAAACTGCCATTGGGTACTTCCAGTGCCCAGATTCAAAATGTGGACGGTTTTTCGTTACGTTTTAAAGGTACTTTTATGGTATAAATTTCAAAACCTGGATATCTTGAGTGCAATTAACCCAATTTTTTTATGATCTTAGAATTTAGAAGTTCAGCCCATGACTATCGTAAAGTGTTTTTTTTTAAAATAAGCTTATGAATTTTTTTTATATTCAATAAAAGTTTTTATCAATAATACTTAAAATATTTGAAAAAAAAATACAATATATTTTAAAAATAAAATTAAGAATAAAAATATGGTTAAAAGAGTACAAAAATGATTTTTTTCTTCATATGAAATCTATAGGGTTAAAATTTATAAATTATATAATAAAAAATAATCTGAATAAATTTTTTATAAATCATTAATTATACAAGAAAATTTAAATTTAAATTTAAATTTTTCCTTTATTTATGTTGCAAATAAATACAAAAAATATGTAATTTTTTTTTTTTATCATTACAAACTGAAAAGTAAGAAAATTTAAACTTAAATTTTCGAATAATGTTATATAAATTTGGCCATTAGACTAAATATTATTGGTGAAAAATAAATAATTATACTTTTGTAATTAGTCTTCTTCCTTTTATATTTGGATACAAAATATTATGTTGAATAAAATAGGTGTTTTCCTTTGTTTTCCTCATCATAAAGAAATCAAGCTTTCATAATTCACATCTAACCCAATTTATTTTCAATTAATTATTATTATTTTTTTTATTTTCAGGTTGTTATTCTTCCAGAAACATTTAGCCACACAATTAATGATCTGAAGACATATATTGCAGCTTCTTTTTCATAAATTGTACATTAATAATTAAATGCATATTAATGCAGAAGCACCTTAGGGGAAAGGGCAAAGACCATATACATAAATGCCACCATTTTTTTGTCACCTCACATCATTTATTTATTGACCTCTTAAATCAACAAGCATTTTACATGCCACCCCCCATTAGTAAATGTTACCAACATGACAAGATCCATTGCTCTATTGTGTCATATATTTTTTTATTTTTTTTACAATGTCATAGTATTAGCTTATTTTTATAATTAAAAATTATGATAATTAATTATTAGTGTTACTATATCGAAAAAACATCACAATATAAGTTTTACGCATGCATGATTAATGAAAAATAAAATTTTAACTTTCTTATGGGTCAATTTTGAAACCTTCACATAAATCATGGCTTGTGATTTGTATTTATTAAAAATATATTTTTAATTTTTAATGAATAAATTATTTTTTTCTTTCAAAAAATTTAAAAATGATAAATAATTACTATAATAATTATCAATTTAGCTATTGCAATATTTTTTTATGCATGATCCTATAATTGGTTATAAGAACAAAAAAAAAACTACACTTAAGCAAAAGTTTTTATTATATTGAAAAACATAAAAGAAAAAAATAAAAATTATTCATAATTCACTGCTCATTTGCAGCAATATGAGCCCAGATGATGACAAACAAAATTAATCAAATTTAGTGTGATATTGTTAAATCGAAGTTTCATTTATAGAACTAAATTATTGAATTTAATTTTTTGATAATTTAATTTGATATTATTAAATTAAAGTTTCATTTATTTAACTAAATTATTGAATTTAATTTTTTTAATACGATAGAGGTCCAATGTATCATAAACTACACAATAACAGTAGTCATTTCTTTACATTTGCCATAATTAATATCCCAATATCATTATTCAGACCCAAATGAGGATTCAACACTCCAAAACCTATAAGGAGTTCAAATCGATAATGGAAAATGATACACCGCTCAATATTAATAAGGAAAATCAGTCCTATAAACACACCGATGATCAATAATAGGAGTCCAAATTCAGTCAAATTTGAACTATATATCTCTCTATATATGTATCTTTCATCTTTTTTCAATTTATTCATTTTAAACATTATTTATATTCTGCATATTCTTTTATATATACCATACTAACTTAAGCGTTAGAATCTTTGTAGAAAAAATCATTTTAGATCTACAAGTACAGATTTGAAGAAAAGATTCACGAATAAATTATTAATGATAATTTTTGATAATATAAAAATTAAATTCAAAACTTTTACAATTTTTATAAATAAAAATATCAATCAAACACTCTGAATTTTAGTATTGAACTCAAAGGAGATGTGAGTTGAACGGTGCATTATATTGAATGTTATTCAGATGCATAAGAAGAATTTATATTTGGATATATAATACAATATATATATATATATATTTTAGTAGAATGATATTGAATTTGCAATTAATGGCACTCGTATCCATTAGGTGAGGTTGTATTAAATTCTATGGTCCTCTTGACGGTTGTGCCTATCTTAAAACAGTTTTGTGGATAGGGAGCCCTGGACAAGACAAACGGTTAACCGTGACATATGTTTATTAGCAGCACATGCCATGCAATGTCTGTCCAGGTAATGTGGATGGTGACTCCAAGTATTCTGTACCCCTTTTGATTGTGTTAATTTATTTTTATATAGTTACTTATAATATTTTCTAACCACAAAAATTTTTTAATTAATTTTTAAAAGTGGTTTGTATTATAAAAAATAAAGATAAAAATTAAAATTAAAATTAAAATGAATGATTTAAATCTTTAATATTTGGTTAGCTAATTTTATTTTAAAATAAAAATAAAATTTTCCATCAATAGAATTACTCATTCGGCCTGCTTGCATAAAGAAGCAAAAATTTTAATTAATCACAAAAATAATTTTGTAAGAGACAAATTTTAAATAAATCCTGTAATAATTAACTTTAAAAATTGAAGTACAGTTTAAATTAGCATTGGTTTTTATGCTTCATATGATTCGAAATGAACATTAACAGTTTGACATAACTTTTTTTTTAAAAAAAAATTAGCAACACTTGCTGCTGATCATGTGGTATTGTATAAGAATATATATTTTTATTAATGAAGAGATTATATAACTTAAATATTGATGTATTACACGATAGATAATGTCATTTTTTTAAATTAAATCTTCAGAATATCGTTAAAAAAAGTAATTATTTGACTACTTCCTTGTTAGTAATATCGTATAAAGAAATTAGCAGTGAAACATCTTTGCTTAACGCTTACTAAAACAACTAATTTAAAACATAATTTATAAATTACACAACTTTGATAAAGTTAATAGCAAAGAATGTGCAAAAGGCATAAATGTTATAGCACATGAGATCTCACCATGCATCCTTTTTGTTGTACAAAACAGCAATATTTTCAACTACCCATTCTCCAGATGGGATTAAAAATTAGGAGACAAGAATATTTTGCAATCTGCCCACAAAACATATAGTTTTGTATATGAGATTTGTTCAAACTTTTTCTTTTTGAAAGTGCTAAAAGCAAGTAGAGACAGGCTGGTTTGAGGTGTGGGGAGGGGAACAACTCCAAGATAATATTTAAAAAATGTATATTTTTTTTTAATTTTGTGTTATAACTGTTTGATATGTGTATAAATTATTAATTTAAAAATAAATTTGTATATAGTAATAATTATTATTAGTCATATATTTGATAATTATAATAAATAGTAAAAATATTTTTTTATTCAATTATGATAGAATTTTTATCTTTAAATTTTTTTTAAATAAAATTTAAAATAAAAACTTTATTCTAAAAATTAAATTTGTAATTATTTACTTAATATTTATTTTATGTTGTCCCTACATGCATTTTCTTTGAGGGTGCTTTTGTGTTCATGTGTGGAATGTTTATATGTTCCATTCCATGCCAATGTGTAGTGTGGGGTTAACCTTGTTTCTTAGTATAGAGTAATATTGGGTATGGAGTGGCCAATTTCATTTTAATTTAATATTTGCTAATCTTTGATTATTTTTGAAAATTTTTCAGAAATAATTAAAAAACTAAAAAGATGATTAATTTTTTAAATATAAAGTATTTGATAATATTTATTTTAAAAATACGGAGGTTCTTTTCATATACAAAAAAAACTAAATCAACCAAAACTAAAAAAAATAAAATAACAAATAACGCTTTAAAATTTTTTAAACCAATCCAATAGAAATAGAATTATAACAATTGATAACAACTAGAAACAATTGAAGCAACCGAAATAATCAAAACTACCGCTGAAACAACCAAATAAAATAACAACTAATGCTTTAAATTTTTTCAAGGCAGTCAAATGAAAATAGAATTAGAATAAAATTTCAATCGAAATATAATTAGAATAAGAAGGAAAAAAAAAAGAACTCATAAAGAATAATCCAAGTATTAACAAAAAAAAAATAATGAAAATTAACATATATCCATTATGATTCAATTTTAGGATGATGGTTTAATTAGAAAGTTTATGGATTTATATGCAAAAGACCCTGATTAATCTATGATTACTGAGGTTAATTTTAGATTTAAGAAAAAAAATAAAGAGCATAGAGAGAACAATAAAATGAAAAAATAGAGAAAAGATAAAGAAAGTAGAGTAATAAAAAAAGCTGAAAAAGAATGAACAAAGAGAAAAAAAAAACATAAAACTGAAAAAAATAAAAAATCATGTCATGTGAAACACATAAAAAAAAGTAATTGTATATTTAAAAATATTTAGATAAAAATTAGTGTGGAATGTAATTTTAACTCTTTTTTGTTTTTAAATATTACTGTATTAAGCCTCAAAAAAAAAAATATTACTGTATTATAATCTTTGGGCCACACTAAATTGAGGCATATTGTAGTTCCTCGGCCCAATCGAAATAATTCTCCAATAATTTATCTGAAAATCCAATCAAAGGTATCTTCATTTTTATGAAGTTTTTGACACAGAATGTTACCATTTTTTTTAGTCAGTACATCCCAACTATAGGGGGAGATTGCAACTTTTCATCTCAACTATCAGAGAGATTACAACAGTTACAAATACTATTACTATGATTATCAAAGACTATTACAAATTAATACATATTATATAGAATATATTTATATATGTCAGTCCTAGTGGGGAGAGGGATAAGGACATAACATCCTTAACATACCCTCCATCAAGGATTGAACCGATGATCATGGGACCTTCACTTTTACCATTTAGGCTACACTTCATTGGCTTCATGGCTTCATTGAACCCATGTTACCATTTGATATGTGGATTTCCAATCATTTGATATGTGGTGGACCTCTGTTCTTCAACTCCTGGATTCTAGCAATGATAAGGATAGCATTAATCTTGTTTCAGGCATATGCTGGTGGTATGGAAAGCCAGGAATGCAACTGTCTTTGCAAATAAACAAGAAGCTCTTGAAGTTACAACTCTAAAGAATAACAGACGCTGGTCTCAACTTAAGGAAGCCCAAGCTCAACCCTCTCCACAGCCACAGCCATAGCCATAGGCCCTCCGATTGAAATAGCTTAACCTTCACATCGGACTGCTCCTCCTCATGGACATTGGAAAATCAACTCTGATGCTTCTTTCAGCCTCTCTAGCCATGCTTGTTCCGATTCTCTTTTTTATTTTTTAGTTAAAAAAAAAGGTTGCCAATTAAATATTAGTTTTTTATAGTATATTTTTTTAAAAGTTGATAGAAAAAATAGTGAACAAAATTAAAATGGTTTTTTTTTTTAGTTCTCATATCACCTTCTTTCTATGATAATAGTATTTATATATAAAAATTTTAAAAAATAAATTTAAAATAGTAAATTAGTTAAATCTGAAAATAATATGCTCTTATTTTTTAAAATTATTTAATTAACCCGTTTAAATTATTTATTAAATACATATTTTAAAATAGTAATTTATTTAGTAGAGAATTCTTCTTGCTTAAATGATATTTTGAGTTCAAGTAATAATATATATAGCCATTAAATTAAAGGATAATCAAGTTAAGTTGAATCATGGATTCTTGGATTCGAATTGCAATTTTTCAAGTTTGGATCTTTACATTCAAATTATAATTTTTCTAGTTGAATCATCCTATTATATGCAATAATATTTAATTAAAAATAATTAAATTACATTGAGTAATTTTTAATTTTAAGTTGTAATTTTTTAAATTTAAATTGTAATATATGTTGTGTATAAAATTGAGTCGATTCCCTATTTTTTTTTATTAATCTCGAAACAAGTTTAGTTTATAGGTTAACGATTAAAAAAAATAAGAAAAAACTGAAAATTCCACGCCAATCTCCCGCCAAATTCTTTGACCCATTTCTGCTTGGAAGCAGTAAACAGCGAGAACAGTGAGTAGCAGCAATCACAGCTCATTCCACAGCAATCTTCCATTGTTGCCTTCTATTACATGCCCACTCTTCGTCCATGCTGCTCTTCCTCATTGCTACGCTGCATCATCTCCCCTTATCGGCGTCTCGGTTCTCGCTTTTCATTTTACCCTAACATCAACAATCCAATCATTTCTCAGTTCATCGTCAAATCCAATTCACACTCTACAATGTCCAAGCCTCGCTCCGCCTTCGATGTTCTCATGGCAAAATCCAAAAAAACTCCATCACAGTCTCAATCTCCTAAAAAACGCAAGTCCCCAGATTCCCAAATTGCCCCCAAAACCCTAAACAATGCTTCTTTAGAATCCGTAACGCAGCAGAACCAAAACCCAGTTCTTGAATCTGATTCTAAACCTCAGAATTCTATCTCACAAAACCCCAATTCACAAAGAATTGAGAACTCGAAGAAACAGCGTTTGGCAATTTCGGAGCTGAAGGGAAAGATTAAGTCTTTGATGAAAAATCCCAAAGATTTTGACCCTAATGAAGTGGTTTGTTGGGATAAAGGCGATAAAGTTCCTTTTATATTCGTTTGTTCTGCTTTTGAGTACCTTGAAACTGAGAAAGAGACGGGTCGGGGTAATATTACTAATGTGGCATGTAATATGTTGAAGACTGTGATCTCTACTACTCCTGATGATTTGTTATCTTTAGTTTATCTTTTAGCCAATAGGGTTGCACCTGCCCATGAGGGTGTTGAGTTGGGTATTGGTGAAGCTATGATTATTAAGGCACTCGCTGAGGCCTTTGGGAGGACTGAGAAGCAAGTTAAGAAGGAATATGAGGTGACATATTGCAATGTTGAATTTTGGGATTTTTTTTTTTTGGTGTTCATTGTTCATTTCTATTTCAATTATGTTCTTCTTAAGTATTTTCTATCATTTTTATCTTTATTGATTATAATTTGTTCGATTCCCCCATTAAAATCAGCTTAGACTCCACAATTTAGTTTATCTGCTTCATTCATTAATTCTGCCTAATGATCATTGTAAGAGTTGAACATGCACCTGGTTTATGTAGGGCTCTAGGCTGTTTTTGTTATATATTAGTTCAGTTACACATTTGATTTATAAACTTGTTTGGTTTGCCCCTCATATGTATTTAATGTTAACTGGCAGGGAACTGGAGATTTGGGACGCGTCGCGCAAGCAAGCCGCTCATCTCAATCTATGATGCGCAAGCCTGATCCTCTAACAGTTGCCAAAGTATTCAGTACATTTCAACTGATTGCAAAGGTATTGTCAGTCTAGAAGATAACTGATACTGTGAGAAAATGAATTTTATGCCTATTCTTTTTTGTGGCATGGGTATTTTTTCATATGAATTGGCACAGAATAACTCAACTTTTCTTATGTTGGAGTTGCTTGAAAATGTGTTTCTTCATACTTGTGGTTGAGGTTGTGCTCATAAAGCATGTTGATCAAATGAAGCATGGCAAGAAAATAACTATTAATAGATGTCAAGGAAGTTAGGTAATATACTGTTTCATTAGTATAATTTTCTCAATTAGAAACAAATATGGTAAGACTAGGGTATTCCTTCAGCGAAGATTTTATATTTTGATACATATTGTGTGTTTTGAGTGAACTAGTCTGTGATTTTTCAAATTTTAATCATTGCTTACAACTGTATGTAACATATCTGAAACCTTGTGAATGCATAATAATCTGAAACATGAAAATAGACGGTCACTTTTTCTTTTTTTGATGTATGAAGTTTCAAGTAATGATTACAATGTATTCATATATCATGCTTACCCAAATCAGGTGACTGATATGCACATTAATGTTATGGTGATGAGGAAGTTATGTATTCAGATATCAGTACTTTTAGTATAGGCAATCAGAATATTACTACTGGCAGTGAAAAATAAAGAAGAACATAGTTGGTCTCTTTATTTTTCTGTTATTTGTTTTCTTTCTCTTCTTCCTAATTATGGAATAACAAATGCTATGTGTTCCCTTTCTAAAGATTTTTAGTGAAAGGATCTGGTTAACTTGATTTATGGCCAATGAAGCCCCTGAATACTACATTATTACTCATAGTCAGGAAAAGAAGAGAATGGTAGCCTTCTATTTTTCTTTTTTCCTTTTCTCTTCCCCTCTCTCTTTCTCTCTCCCTCAGTTCCCTGAAATATGACCTAGTGATACATGTTTTTTCTTATTGATTATAATGCAGTGCAATTTATTCTTTTACAAAACAAACACACACACACACACACACACACACAGAGAAAGTATAGTTGGAGATAAATAAGCCAAAATATAATTGATATGGAACTTGTGTTGTATAAGTTTAATACAGTTTCTTAATTTATTTTTATTGAATCTTATAGGAATCTGGGAAGGACAGTCAAGATAAGAAAAAAAACCGCATCAAGGCACTTCTTGTTGCAGCCACTGACTGCGAGCCTCAATATCTAATTCGTCTGCTTCAGGTTGTAATTTTTAACATTCTTAGATCCTATTTCTTTCCTTTTTTTCTTCTCCTTTCTCTTAGTTTAGTTCTATTGATGCATTCCACAGGGGAAGTTGCGAATCAATTTGGCAGGACAAACTCTTTTGACTGCATTAGGACAAGCTTTTGTGTTTTCTGAAAACCATGGCACTGTGCCATCAAATGTTCAGTCTCCTCTAGATGAGGTGAGTTGTTTCCTGCATAGAAGACTGTTTCCTGCTATATCACAACAATTATTTATATTTATTGATGGGATGGGGGCTTGTTTTCTTAGGGGTGTTAGAGATTGACAATTCAACCTCTGTAGAACCCTTGTCTAGAGGATCTGATTTAACATTTGAAGATAGTATATTAAGAAAATTTGTGCACTCTTTATTGCTCAGGACCTGGTCACATAATCCAAGTTTGTTAAAAAGTGCAATTAAAGGTTTTTATTGGGTAGGAAAATGCAAAAGATTATCAATTCTATCCTTATGGAGCTCCATGTTAGTCTCTGACATTTTCAGAAAGTGAATTTTGAAAAGTATGTAAATACTCAAACATGGTGGACTTCAGCATAGTTTCAGTGGCTGCAGGCTGATCTTTAATTGGAACTTGTGATAGGTTGGTAATCCCTTGAGGTCAGGGAATTAAATAACGGTTTTGTGAACTGTTTCAGTATCGGTAACGGTGTAACGGTATCGGACTGAATCGGATCGATTCGGACTGTATCGTTCGGCGCTACCGTAAATTTTAAAAGAAATCAATAAAATGCACCATATTAATAAAAAAAATGCTAAATAAACTTTACCATGTAATATAATAAATTAAGAATTACTTAAAAATATATTTTTACACTAAAAAATGTACATTTGAAAAAATAATAAATATAATATAAATATTATTATTTACTGTAATAAAAAATGACATAAAAGAATACTTCAAACCTTTAATATGTAAATAATTATATTTTATTAATATTATATTATTACAAACTGAAAAAATAACAATAATTTTATCTCTTTGAAATTTGTATTTTTGGAGAAGAATCTATAGAATTATTCATTCT